>PVKA01029953.1:0-27787 GCA_004027165.1 Ctenomys sociabilis
AAAGAAAAAAAAGGACCAAGTGTGTAAGAAACTAGACTAACTAAAGGACTGAAAGAAAAAAAAAATCTATCCTTTTTGAATTTTAAGCTGAGCAAACATACCTTTGAAAACTAAAAGCAAAATATTTTCTAGTTATACAAATTTGAAATATTTTAATGCCTCCAGATGTAGCATATAGGGAATAACAAAGCATAATTCAAAAGGCATGAGAAGGTGCAGTATGCTCCTGGATGAACAATAAAGAGCTCTCAAAGTGATAGTTATGCAGGGCTATATAAAATATATTAGATGAACCGTTATTTAAAAGGTCATTGACAATTTCTATGAAACAGTACCAATCTTATGTCGGGTTATACACGTATTTTTTTTTTCATATATATGTATGTGTATGTGTGTATAAAGGATAGGGAAGAAGTAATATAAAGTCAACAGAAAAAAGAAATATACTTTTTAAAGTTTCTAATACTAGAAGATACCATACCATGTCTTTTACATAAATTGTAATTCAAAGATATAGTATAAATCTTAAAACAAAAATTAAGATTAAGCAATTTTCAGGAAATACTAATTTTAAAATTAAATGTTTCAAAACAATTGAACTAAGAAAAAGTTTTCATGATAGTAAAGAAGTACTAAGAATGAAACATAAGACAAATGCTGGAATGACAAATAAATGACCATCACTTCTGACAGTTTGGGGATAGGATATAACACAAAGTTCTAGTGTGTTGTGGACATGGATAATGACCATGACATTTACTGGTAGCCAGGTGTCACTTGTGGGACTGAACTACAGCTATTTCCTTGAAATCTACCCTGTAGTCCCATATGGAATCTTGACCCATAGGGTGCAAGGGAAGTCCATTTGTAGAGTGCACTGATGGAAATATTTTGCTGCTGTACACAAAAGAATAACTGAAAGACTACTATTGTATACCTCTTATTCTCCTGTTCTTGTTTGCCTTACTTGGTGGGTTCTTTCCATTCTTATTCATGGGGCTGTGATTATTTTGCTCCCTCTCTAGAACATCATTTAGTAGTCTGTATAGGCTTGGCTTTGTCATGAAATTCTTTAGTTGTTCTTTGTCATGGAAGTATTTTACTTCTCCATTATACTTGAAAGAGAGTTTTTCAGGGTATATCAGTCTGGGTTGGAATTTGTTTTCTTGCAAGACTTGAAGTACTTTGGTCCATGCTCTTCTTGACTTGATGGTTTGTGAAGAGAAATCTGCCATTATTCTGATGGGTTTTCTTTTAAACATGATCTGTGTCTCTCATTTGTATTGACTCCTTCCGTCTCATTGATGCCTATTAGTCTAACATTGTTCATCTTTGCATCATCTTGCAGGTGTTGAATTATTTTTTACTGCATCCTAGTTGTTTTTAAGAGATCTTTGTTTACTTTTTCACTAGCTGCAATGGTATCTTTAAGGTCAGAGAGTCTTATTTTCACTTTCACTCAAACGGATTTGCCACTTGTGATTGAGGTTTTAATTTCCTGTATATCACTTTGAATCTGTTTCATACCTTCTATTTCTTTCCTATATTGCTTATTCAGGGTTTCCTTCATTTTTATATTTTGCTCTATTTTTTTTTTTTTATCAGTGTATCCTTTAGAAGCACTTAGTACTTTTTAAAAAAATTATTTATTTATTTATGTGTCTTTTTGAGACAAGGTCTCACTATGCAGTTCAGGCTGGCCTCAAGCTCACTTTGTAGCTCAGGCTGGTCTCGAACTCACAACAATCCTCCTGCCTCAGCCTCCCGAGTGCTGGGATTACAAGTATGTGCCCGGCTCTGTTTATTTGTATTTTAACTTAAGTTAAAAATACAAGCCAAAACAAAGAGAACAAATGACATAAACAGGATAATATACAGCGATACATATGTTACAGATTTTCACAACATGGATGGCTAATTTTTTTTTTTTAATTAAAACAATCCAGCACAGATCAGCAGTCCACAATAGAAGCACGTTATCCACAGAAGTTGTTGACTTGAGCCATTCACAACTCATTTATATTAATATAACTTTACTTTGTATAACTCCATTTTTATGCTTTTCTGCTGGATGGTTAAGATGTAGTTAAAGCAAGACCTGTATAACAAAAAATGTAACTTTTGTATCAGATAAGGTCAGTCAGGTACCCTTAGGGTTTATCCTGTAGCCCTGTACTGCTCTTTGTAGATCCCTTGTCAGTGTCAGCCTTGTGGATGAGTCACAGCCCTTGCTTGACCAATTTGCTCTCTGTGGAAGCCCTAGAGAAAGTTTTCTCTCCATGTGACTCTTCTTAGGCACACTATACATCATCGATGACATTCTTCTGTGGCCCCATAATCTCCTTGATCAGAAAATTTGGGGCACTACTGAGTTACATGATGTTACAGTACAAGTTCTCCTATGTTCTGAGTATTCACTGACCTTGAAAGGCTAGGGCCAAAATGTTGGCTGACCTTGCAGCCTTTCTTTTCCTCCAATTTTTGATCTGCAAACTTAGGTTGTTAACCTTCCAGAAGGGAAGATTATTATTACCCTGCAACATATGCAGTTCAGTTTACTCACACTATTAGTCTAAATATCAGACATCATAGGCATAACATGGAACATGTATTTTCCATCAACTATTGTGATACTAAACTCTAAGTCCATACAGAATATGAAGAAGAAAAATATTTAAAAAATAGGAATAAACATATATTTACATAAATATTTAGAAATCCATCCATATACAGCATAGTATCATTGTAGCATGACTGTCTTATGACTTATTTTGCCTTATTTTTTTCATTTACTACCCTTTAAAAAAGTGCAGTATAGTAATAGCTGGTATGTCATGACAAGAAGTACATATTTAGAAGACCAGGATGGCAAGCATTTGGAGTGTGACCCTTCTATTACATAGTTAACTTAAGTGCAGTTGCTCTGGTTCACAGGTATCAGCATATATAGTTAGTCAGGGTAGGAATCCTACCACTTAACTGCTAGTTTCAAAAATCTCCTGATGTTTCTCAGGATCATTGTCTTACCCATCTCCTGTGTATAAGTGAATGGTTTTACCTCTGTCATGTTTCTCAGCTTTTCTCCTTGCCCTCTTCTCATTGTCCAGTCCTCAAGTTCTCACTTTCCTTTTCATTGTGTTATACATTTCTATTTGCAATTCTTCTTTTGAGTTATACTAGGGAGACTATGATATTTGCACATGTGGGTCTGATTTTGCTTATGTCTTCAAATGGCATCCACTTAAATATGAAAGCTTCGAGTTTATCATTCTTTACAGCTGAGTAATATTCCATTGTATAAAAAATACCACATCTTTTTCAACCATTCCTCATGTGATGGGCATCTTGGTTGTTTCCAAGATTTTGCTATCAGAAATTGTGCTATATACATAGGTACACATATATCTCTATGATAAGATGTTTTTAGTTCCTCCGGGAAAATTCCCAGTAGGGGTATAGCTGGCTTCAATGGGATTTCTAGTCCTAGTTTCTTCAGGAGTCTGCACACTGATTTCCATAATGGTTGCACCAATCTACATTCCCACCAGCAGTGGAGAAGGGTTCCCTTTCCCCACATCCTCTCCAACATTTGTTTTTGGTCGATTTCTTTATGATAGCCATTCTTTCTGGAGTGAGGTGGTATCTCAGTGCTGTTTTAATTTGCATTTCACAGATGACTAGTGATGCGGAACATTTTTTCATATATTTATTCGCTTCTTTAATTTCGTCCTCTGAGAAGTATGTGTTCATCTTGGATGCCCATTTATGGATTGGGTCTTTAAATTTAGGGGCCCTGATATTTTTTAGCTCTTTATAAATTCTAGAGAGCAGACCCTTGTCTGAGTTCTTATGAACTTTTTCCAAATTTGTGGGTTGTCTTTTTACTTTGTTAGTGATTTCTTTTGATGTGCAAAAACTTCTCAGTAAGATGTGGTCCCAGTTGAAATTCTTCCAAGTGTTTCCCTTGTGGATACATGTTTGTTCATGAACTCTTTGCCTACCCCTATGTCTTCAAGAGTTTCTCCTATTTCTTTTCCAGGAGATTGAGTGTCTCTGCTTTAATGTTAAGAGCTTTGATCTATTTTGACTTTAGCTTTGTGCATGGTCATAGAACTGGGTAAAGTTTTAGTTTCGACATATGGAGAGCCAATTTTTCCAGCACCATTTGTTAAAGAGGCTGTCTTTCTTCCAGTAAGCATGTTTGACCTCTTTGTTGGAGATCAAGTGGTTGAGTGTGTTTGTAGAGGCCTCTGCATCTTCTAGACTATTCCATTGATTGTCAAGTCTATTTTGTTGCCAATATCATGCTGATTTTATCACAGTAGCTTTATAGTATAATTTCAAGTCAGAAATTGTAATGCCTCCTGACTTGTATTTGTTGGCCAGGATTGCCTTTGCTATTCTAGGTCTTTTCTGGTTCCAAATAAATTGTAAGAATGATTTCTCTAGGTCTAGGCTGTATTTTGTTGGTAATTTGATAGGGATTGCATTGAATCTGTGCAATAGTTTTGGGAGTATGGCCATGTTCACAATGTTGAATCTTACTATCCAGGAGCAGGGTATCTTTCTATTTTCTGAAATCCTCTATGATCTCTTTTTTCAGAGTACTATAATTTTCCATGAAAAGATCTTTAACTTCTTTAGTTAGATGAATTCCAAGATATTTTATTTTCTGCTGTGCTATTGTAAAAGGTATTGTTTCTATAGTTTCCCTCTCAGTGTGTTTGCTATCTGTGTAGAGAAATGCTATTGACCTTTGCGTATTTACTTTATATCCTGCAATGCTGCTGAATTTGTGTATCAGTTCTATAAGCTTCTTGGTGGACTTTTTGGGGTCTTCCAAGTAAAGTATCATGTCATCTGCAAATAGTGGTAATTTAAGTTCTTCTTTACCTATTCTTACTCCTTTTATTTCTTCCTCTTGTGTTATGGCTGTAACTAATGATTCCAAAAGTATATTGAATTGGAGGGGTGATAGAGGACATCCTTGTCTTGTAACAGATCTAAGAGTAAAAGATTTCACTTTTTCTCACATTTAAAATAATATTAGCCATTGGGTTGTCATAGAAGTCTTTTATCAAGTTGAAGTAGAGGCCTTCTGTTACAATTTTCTGAAGGATTTTGAACATGAATGAGTGTTGGACTTTGTCAAAAGCCTTTTCTTCATCAGTTGAGAGGGTCATGTGGTTTTTAGTTTTCGCTTTGTTGATATAATGTATTATTACATTTATGGATTTTTGAATATTGAGCCATCCTTGCATCCCTGGGATGAATTCTACCTTGTCATGGTATATGATCTTCTTGATGATTTGCTGTATTCTATTTGCTAGGATTTTATTGAGGATTTTTGCATCTATGTTCATGAGGGAGATTGGTCTGTAGTTCTCTTTTTGAGTTGTACCTTTCCCTGGTTTTGGTATCAGTATACTTGTCTCCAGGAATGATTTTGGGAGAACGGTTTCCTTTTCAGTTTCATTGAAGTGTTTGCGGAGTGTAGGGATTATATCTTTTATAAATTTCTTGTAGAAATCAACTGTGACTCCATCAGGACCTGGACTTTTCTTTGTCGGCAAACTTTTTATTACACTTTGTATTTTGTTGGCTGTTATTAGTTTATTGAGAGTTGTTCTATCTTTTTGATTCACTTTTGGTAATTTCTACCTTCCTAGGAATCTATTTCATCTGTGTCTATTCTGTGAGCCTAAAGATTCTCAAAGTAGCTATTGATAATCTTCTGAATTTCCATTGGGCCTATGGTGATTTCATCCTTTTCATTCCTTATTGCTTGTATTTCAATTTTTTTCTTTCCTCTTTTTGATGAGGTTAGCTAGTGGCTTACCAATTTTTAGTTTTTCAAAGAACCAGCTTTTTGATTCATTGATTCTTTGAACTGTTTTCTTCATCTCAATTGAATAAATTTCTGCTCTAATCTTTATGATTTGTTCTCATCTTTGTGCTCTGGTTTTTGTTTGCTCTTCTTTTTCTAGATGTCAGAAGTGCAACATTAGGGTGTTTATTTGTTCCCATTCTGTTTTCCTAATGTGTGAGTTCATAGCTATGAACTTCCCTTGGAGAACTGCTTTCATCACATCCCATAAATCCCGATATTGTGGTTGAATTCTCATTGAATTGTAGATATTTTTGAATTTCTTGTTTAATTTCATCTGTAACCCATTGATTGGCTGAGTAGGGTGTTGTTTAATTTCCATATATTTAGGGGCTTTTGCTGGTTTCTTTTGCCATTTATTTCCAGTTTCTTTGCTTGGGCCTGGGCTTTGGTGGGTCTGCTGGGCTCCCAAAAAGGTCATGGATGTTCTCATTCACCAGGCAGGCTGTGCTGGATTTGGGCCGCGAGGCAGGAGTTGAGAACACTGGGAAAGGTCTCTAGCGCAGTGGGTTGGACAGGCTGTGTTGGGTCTTGGGTGGGAGGGCAGGAGTTGAGAATGCTGGTTAAAGGTCTCTCTAGCACAGTGGGCCTGCAGTTCTCTCATAGGCCGAGCGGTGCTGGGTCTGGGGCCGCAGGCAGAACCGGAGAGCACTGGGAAAGGTCTCTAGTGTGGCAGGCCTGGAGTTCATTACTTCTTTGATTATAGTTGTCACTACATTTTTTATTTCAGAAATTATTTCTGATCTGATTTCTTCTATACCTTTCTGCTTTTGTTTCTTTACTTCCAACGTTATTATTTCAGAGATTTCAGGTGTGTGGTTTCCAATTTCCTCTATGCTAGTGTCTTCTGCATTTGTACTGGGTGGACTCGGGGCGTGAGACTGCTTTTTTGTTCCTTCTCTTTGTCATTTTATGTATCACTGATTTTTGACCTTTGGTGTAGAGCTTAGAGTTATTACCTTAGCACCAGGTCCAGATCTAGGAAGTTCAAACTCCTCCAGGTGGGTGTGACTTGGGTCTGGCTGCTGTGCTCCACTTCTTGCTGCAGCCTTGCAGGTGAACCTTTCGTGTTTCTCTTGAGAGATGTTCTGCTCCTGAATCAGCTGGGTGGGTTTTGCCTGTAGCCTCTTTGCAGAGAGTTCTGCTGAAAGGTTCCATGTTGGGCTTGTGCTCTGGATCACTTCAGGATCTGGCGGCCTGGCTGTCTCACCTACACGCTGGGCTTGCCCTCTGGGTCGATTCTGGGTCCAACGGCCTGGGCAGTCTCCTGTTAATCAGTTTTGAAACTGTCTCATTGCATTGAGGGGCATCTGGGTCTCCCCAAGTCCTTCCCGCGCAGCGCACGGTTGGCAGGAGTTGCAGACGGTGGTCTAGGGAGACTAGAGACTCCCAGCAACGTGCTCTGAAGGTCTAATATTGAGTTTAGCTTTGTGTATAAATTATGTAGCTAGGAAAAGCATGGTGGTTGCCCTCTTAGGTGAGTCTCCAGTCTCAGTCTTGACTCAGACTTGTGTGGCTTCGGTCTCCTCTCAGTCTTCTGTAGGCATGTAAGTGTAAAACACTTGTGATTTGATAAAGGTATAGGAAAATGGGAACTCCTGTAATAAGACCTATCACACTGATGTTTGTTTTTGTAGATTTAGCAGTTTAAAAGTTTAAAAACATAACATTAAAATTACAGATTTTAAGTACTCAGGAGGCTGAGGCAGGAGGATTGTGAGTTCGAGACCAGCCTGAGCTACAAAGTGAGCTTAAGGCCAGCCTGATCTGCATAGTGTGACCCTGTCTCAAAAAGACAAAATAAATAAATAAATAAAATAAAATTACAGATTTTAGCAATTTATAGGTGTGTAGGAATTTTTCCTAAGGAAAAGATGACTGCATAAAATATATAGGGCTGGTGAGATAGTGTAGTGGACTAAGCCCTTGCTTAGGAAAGCCCAGGGACCCCAGGTTCAATCCTGAGGCCCACATGTTGTGCTGGCCCTGCTCCCAGGCGCACTGAGCAGTCCACTGAATCCAGGCATGGTGGCGCATGCCTGTAATCCTAGTGCTGGGGAGGCCAAAAACAGGACTGTAAGTCCAAGCTGTGAAGCAAGACCCTGTACCAAATGCATGAAAAAATTAAAAAATGAAATATGTAGTTGCAGGTACTCTTTTCAGCGTTTGTAGTAATGAAAAAATTGGAATATCTCAGATTAATAGAGGGCTAGTGAAGTGTATTATGGTCATTCATGCAGTAGAATTAATATTACTGATGTGTTAAGGAAAAGGCACATTTTCATCTGGAAATGTTAATCGTGGCATCTTTGGAGAAAATGGGCTTACAGAGTAGCTCATATCTCTGTGACATTTTTTTTTTTTAATAAGGATTATTTATTATTAAGAAAAAGATAAAATATTTATTTGTTGTCTTTTTTTGAGACAGGGTCACAGTGCAGTTTAGGCTGGACTTGAGCTCACTTTATAGCCCAGGCTGGTCTCAAGCTCGCAGCAATCCTGCCTCAGCCTCCCAAGCGCTGAGTAAAGATAAAATTATTGTATTTGTTTGTTTGTTTGTTTGTTTGTTTGTTTATTTATTGTGGAACCAGAGATTGAACTCAGGCCATTTTGCTTGTCAGGGAAGTGCTTATTCCACTGAGCCATCTAATTTTTGGTGTTCATATCACCTGTTGTTTCCAAAGCTGTTCTGCCAGATTGAGCCGTTCAGATCTTAGCTTGCCTGTGAAAGCATAGGTTTTGCTTTTAGAAAGCTCTCTAAGGGAAGGGACATTAGTGTCTTGAAGTAGCAGCCTAAGAACAGAATAAAATTCTGTCATAGCATTTTTAGGGTTCTGTTTGCCGCTCTACTTCCATTCGTTAATCAGATTATCAGAATTGGCCTCTTTTTCAGTATTTATTGCCTGAGTTGGGACTATCAGGAAGGAAGGGGTCTAAAGAAGAAAGGGAGCCTGCAGTAGCTTCTCATGTATGAATTGCTCTGTTGTGGAAGCTTTAGGCCTAATTGCTGGAGTGACCCTACTGAAATGCCTTGTGTGTGGGACAGTGGAAAAAACTTCAAAGTTTGCATCCTGGTATAACAGTTTATTTGCTGAGTGATCTCAAGCAACCTGTGAAGCTCAGTTTCTTTATCCATAAAATAGTAATAATTCCTGTTAGGGACTGTTTAAAAAAATAAATGATAGTTACTATATATATGAATTGCTGTTCTTGTGAATCCTGCATGTTTTTCCTTTGCTGATTTCTAACTTTTTTGGGGAGTTAATATTTAATGAGTATTTATAGTATGCTGAAAGATTAAAACATTACTAGCTCTTCCTGGCAGTTCTACGGTGCTATTCTCAATTCTTTTTCTCTCCATTTTACAGATGAGGAGACTGACAGTTTAACACTTGGCCAAGGTCACACAGCTGGTAAGTGGCAGAACTGAACTGTGTGATCCCAAAGCCTGTGTCCTTTTTATATTTTTAAAATTGAGGTATGGATTTATATTTAACAAAACACATAGATCGAAAGTGTAAAATTGAAATGTGTGCACCCTTGTAATCCATGCTTCATCAAGGTAAGAACATGTTATTCTTTTAGAAAATTCTCTTTTTCCCAGTTTATCCCACTGCTGTATTATAAGAAGCAGTAACTTCTGATTTCTGTCATAATTAATTGGTTTTGCCTGTTTCAAATATCATAGACATGTTTTTTTTTTGAACAATTATGTGTAGTGAATCCATGATGCAGGTGTTAATACTTCTTTTTATTACTGGGTGGTATTCCATTGACTGTGTTTATCTGTTTGCCTATTGACACCTGGCTATTCTTAGTTTTCAGCTATTACTAGTAAATCAGCTGTACAATTTCTTGTACAAGATTTGTATGGATATGTTTTAATTAGACATACCTAGGAGTCGTTGGCTTACATAGTACATATGTGTGAAGCTTTTTATGAAATTGCCAGTATTCAGAAACCTCTTTACATTTTAAAGTTCTAGAAGTATGAGTTCTAAACATTGATAACATTTGAAAACATTTGATGTTGTCCTTAATATTATTCATTCTGGTGAGCATTTTGTAGTGGGATTGATGCGGTTTTAATTTCTTTCTATCTGATGACTAAGTTGATTATGTTTTCATGCTTGTATTGGCTTTTCATATATATCATCTTTTTAAAGTGCTTAACACTTGGCCATTGAAGCGTGTTCTTTATTGACTTGTAGGACATTTTTATTCTTGTTTTTTTTTTTTAGTATTTTTGAGACAGGCTGTCATTATGCCCGTCAGGCTGGCCTTGAGCTCACTTTGTAGCTCAAGCTGGTCTCAAATTTGTAATAATCCTTCAGCCTCAGCCTCCCAATTTTTGGTATTGTCATGCCCAGCAGCCATTTTCGTGATGTAAGTCCTTCATCAAATATTATAAATAATTCTCCTAGTCTGTGGATTTCCTTTTTACTTTTTAACTTCTTCCTTTTTTTCTTTTGAGAGAGTGTCTCACTATGTACAGTGCAGTCGCGTTTTAAACTCACTAGGTAGCATAGGCTGACCTCAAACTCATGGTGACCTATAGTCTATGTTTTTATATTATACTTATGTTTGTACTCTATCTTAAGATAATTAGTTTTTGTATAGTATAAAGTAGGAATCAATCTTTTTATATGAATATTCATTTGTTCCATTACCACTTGTTGAAAGGATTTACTGTATATTTTGATGTTGTTGCTGAAAAACAATTTGTCTATCAATGGAGTTTGTATCTCTTTCAGTTATCCTTTTATTGTTCTGATTTTCTTGTTTGTTTTGAAGCAGTCTTGTTTATTTTGAGACAGAGTCTAGCTACATAGTTTAGACTAGCCTTGAACACACTATGTAGTCCAGGCTGGTCTTAAAGTCTCAGTGATCTTGCTTCTGCCTTATGAGTGCTGGGATTACAGGCCTGTGCCACCACCTCTGGCTCAGTTATTTTATTGTTTCACAACTATCATGATTTCTTGATTGCTATAGTTGTATAATAAATCTTTTTTTCTTTTTTCTTTTATTTTATTGAAGTACAAATATCAATGAGACAGTTTCAAGACACATTAACAGGACAGATTCGATAAATTAATTTGCAAACTGTTTTCATGTTTTGGTATCATATAAGGTGCGTACATGATATTACACTTACAGACATTATTATAGCAGATGTCTCTTATCAGTAAATTAAGAGAGTGCAGCTGTTTACTTATTTTTTTTTTGTACTGAATTAGTTGTATAGTAAATCTTGAAATTAGGTAGGTTTAGCCCTCCAACTTTTTTTCCTTTTCAGTTATTTTGACCTAGTTTTAAAACATTTTTTATGTAATTTGGAATCAGTTGTTCTTTTTTTTGTTAACAGAAAAGCCTAAGACTTTAGTCTTTATTTTTTCATTAATATTTTTAGAAGTCCAGTGTTATGATACTGTACATCTTTAAACATATTGCTAATATTTTTATTTTTAGTGCTATAATCAGTATTTTTAAGATTTATTTTTAAATTGTTGCTGGTATATAGAAATGCAATTGATTTTTGTGTGTTAAGCTTATATGTTGTAACATTGTTAAATTTGTTTACTAGTTCTAGTAACTTTTAAGAATGAATTCCTTGGTTCTTTTTAATGTGTATATCTGTGAATAAAGGCTTATGTCTTCCTTTTTTGATTATGACTTTTCTTTTTATTAACTTAATGCACTGATTGAGATTTCAGGCACAAAGACTAGATAGAAGCAATGAGAATGACATTCTTGCTATGACCTTAATCTTGGGGCAGAAACATTCAGTTTGACTATGAACTATGATGTTGGTGTTTGGGTTATCTTTTTTCCTTTTTTATTTTTTAATAATGATTAAGTGCATGTAACATAACATTTAGTAATTTTTTAAGTATGTAATTCAGCAGTATTGAGTATATTCAGTTGTGTAACCATCAACAACATCCATCCACAGAACTCATCTTACAAAACTGAAACTTAGTATCCATTGACAATAAGTACCCATTTCTTCTGGGCCCTATTCGGTCACTGTAGATATTTCTTATAAATGGAATTGTGTGAGTACTACATGTCGTTTTCTGACTGGTTTATTTCACAAGTGAATAATGTCTTCAAGATTTTTCTATATTGTATAATGTGTTAGAATTTCCTTTTTAGGGCCAAATAATATTGTTATATATATTGTGTATTGTTTATCCATTCATCTATTGATGGACACTTGGGTTTCTTTTACCTTTTGCCTATTAGGTATAACCTTGTTACTAATGTGCATGTATATAGATGGGTATATGTCTTTGAGTTAGTCCATTTGCTTGCCTGCCTGCTTGTCCTCCTTTTGTTCCTCCCACATACCCTTTCTTTTTTTCCCTCTGACAGTATTGGAGATTCAATCTAGGGCCTTTGGATTAAGCTATATTTCTTCCCCTTTTTATTTTTAATTTTGACATAGGGTCTCAGTACATTTCCCAGACTTACCTCCAATTTGGTATCCTCCTGCCTAGCCTCAAGTTGCTGGGATTACAGGTGTGTGCCACCATCACTGTCAGGAATTATATTTTTAAGTTTTTGTTTTGTTTTGTTTTCAGACAGGACCTCACTCACTGTATACTTTATTTTTTTACTATATACTTCAGACTGGCCTCAAACTCTTGGTGATTCTCCCGTTTCAGCCTCCTGATTACTGGAACTATAGGTGTGCATCTACATGCCTGTCTTTGCTTTTTAGTTTTTGAGGAACTGTTATACTGTTCATCATTTTGACTTCACTATTTTATATTCCCACCAATACTATGCAGGGGTTCTAATTTTTTTATACCCTCACTGACACTTTTTTCTGTTTTTCATTTTCATTTTCTAATGCTTAGTGATAATCGAACATCTTTATGTGAGATTACATAGGCACGTCACCATGCCTAGTTTCAATTGCTGCCATAGGATGCTGGGGATCAAATTCTGGCTGCTGTGCTCTACCTAAGCAGACGTTTTAGTCCACTGAACTATCTGACCAGCCCTTAACTTTTCTTTTTTTTTGTTTTTTTTTGTTTGAAGAAGAGAGAGAGAAAAAAAATTATGTTCTTCCCCCATAATTTTATTGAAGAACAAATACCAATGAGACAGTTTCAAATCAAATTAGTAGAACAGATTCAATAATTTAATACATTGCATATTGTTTTCTTAGTGGTTATTTGTTGTACTTAACTTTTCAAATACTATTTCTCTATCCTTTTTTCTTAATTTAAAAAAAAAATCCTTCATTTGTTTATTTATTTGGTACAGGGTCTCGCTATGCAGCCCAGACTCATACTGGTCCTCCTGTGTCAGCGTCCCCAGCACTGGGATTATAGGTATGCACCACCATGCCTGTTTTTGGTGGCCAGCACAGTGCACCTGGGTCCTTGTGCTTGCCAGGCAGGCATTTAGACTGCCGAGGTATATCCTCAGCCCTTTATTTATCCATCTTGATTGTCAGTGTGGTGACTTGCACTGACTGAATTTTGAAAATTGAACTAACATTATGTTCCTGGGATATATCTCATGTGGTTAATATTACAGCTTTCATATCTTGATGAATTCAGCTTGCTGATCTTTTCTGTCTCCCCTCCGCTTCCCTCCCCTTCCCTTTTCTGCATACTGGAAACTCAGGAGCTGCTTGCCAGGCAGGTGCTTTGCTGCTGAGTTGCATCCTTGCCTCTGCGAATATTCTGTTAGGATTTTGTGATTATGCTCATAGGAGCCAAAGTTACCTTTAGTGCTGTATCGCCTCCAAAAGCGTTCTCTTTTTCTTTAAATCATTATGTATTTTGGACACATGTCCTAATCATCCGTGTTGTCATAAACTATCAGCTGGTTTTATAAGTAGGTGAGGGAGCTGTCCTTTCACTTTGGTTTGGAAGTCTCCATCTAGTGGTTTCTTCTGAAAATACAGAGGCAGTGGCAATGGGTTGGTGTGCATTTCTGCTCAAGCCACTAGGTGGCAACAGGCCCACTGAGGCATGTTTGTGAAAAAGCTCTTGACTAATTAGAACAGAAAACGAGCGTTTTCTTAAATGTAATGAAGTTAGAATTCAAAATTTAAGAGTCCAGTGGAGTTACACCTTTAGTTCATTATAAATGCACATACAAAAAAAGTGGAACCTCATTTTTCCTCTTCCTTTGCTCATCAAATGACCAAATCTTGGCTTAGTCAGTAAATAGTTCATGGGGGCTGGGGAGATGGCTTAGTAGAGTAAGTGCTTGCCTGGCAAGTGCAAGGGCCTGAGTTCAATCCTTGGTTCTGCTAAAAACAAAAACAAATATAACTAGTAACTTTTCTGTGAATATTAGGATAAAGTAGAACAGATGTTTAATAAAGGGGGAGTGGGGATAAAAGGGTTGTGATTTTTTTTTGGGGGGGTGGGTTTAAATACATCACTTCCTACTAACCTATATTCCCAGCCATATCAATTTTTTAAAATTTCTGGGACAGGGTTTTCCTTATTGCCCAAGCTGGCTTTGATCTTGCAGTCTTCCTGCCCCAGCCTTTTATGCAGCATAGATTATATGTCACTGTTCCTGGACAAGGATGTGCTCTTCCATCTAATACTTGGTTTCTGTTTCCTGGGAGACTGCAAAAAGAGGCATGAATGGGGTCTATGCCATCCCTTGCATCACAGACTTCATTATTTTGGAGTTCATTTATGAATGTTATAATCGAAGATGTAGATTTTTCTTACAAAAATGAAAATTGGAGAATAGATTTTCCTGGACATAGAATCAAGGTGTTAAAAGGAGATCTGTTAAGGGAAATGTGTGATTCCACAAAAATATTGATATAACAGTAGGCTTATGATGATTAAAAGAAAGATATTGTGAATTTCTAATGTTTTCAAGTAACTAAAAGGAAAAAAGTTTAGGAAGTCAACTAGTCTGAAACTGTGAGATGGTCAGCTAGGGCAACTTGCTTGAGTGTGATACGTATACCAACTCTTTTTGACCTCATCTGACATAGACATGTTAAAGACTATTACCTTCTTAATCTGTATGTTCCTGTTTTCTAGTTGAAAGGAATTCATTTATAATGGACTATTAAACAGATTTGTAGGAAGTATATGTATGCTTCATCAGTTGACTTATGGTTCATATTTGAAACATGTTATAGTATAATTGTCACAGTGTAATTATAGGAAAATATAAAAAAAGATATCATTGAGGGCTGGGGAGATGGCTCAGTGGAATAAATGCTTCCCTGGCAAGCACAAGGGCCTGTGTTCAATCCCCAATTCTGCAAAAGAAAAAGATACCATTGATATAATACCTGTTGTTATGCACAGCATATATCAAGCTAAAGCTGAAAATGATGATGTTGAATGAGCCATAATTGATGGTTTTAAAGGAAGAATAGTAGCAATTAAAAACCACCATTAATTCCCTCAAATGTGATAATGGAATTCTTCTGAGAACTATAAGATTTCCCATTAGTTTTATTTGTGCATTCACAGAAAGATTTTCATACCTTATTACTCATTTTGTGACATTCAGGTTTAGAGGAACACTGATGAAACTCTGATTTTAGTTTATAAACACTGTGAAGTTTCTATGTAATCACTTGACAGCTTACTCAAAAGCAGCCCTACCTTACAGGCAGAAATGAATTGAGTATCAGTCACTCATAAGAGGGATAAATATTAGATGAATTCATTGAAAGAATTTTTTAAACATTTATACATTGAGATCTTGGGACAAATGAGTTGGGAAAAAAAGGAGGAGAATATGTAAAGATACTTTCAGCCTAGCTAGGAGGAGAAGGCTCTGTGCAGTGGTCATAGTTACTCAGCGTGAATTAGAAGAGGGAGTGTTTCTGTGTCTTAAACAAAATTTCACCACCTAGAGAGTGTGTGTGTTCATGATGTTTGTAACAAGGCTATGCTACTATTGATAGAATATCTATATGATCAGTCCTATTAACATAATTACTATGTGAACTTAACATTAGTGTTCCAGGAATTCTTCTTCCATGTATTGAGTAGAAGAAATACACAAAATCCTTCCAGTAATCATCTTGTGCTGAGACTTTTGTTTGGTGTCTGGATGTTTTGGTGTTTTTGAGGCCTAGCAGTCTTTTAATGTAACTGAGATGCAGTAGAAAAAGTCAAGCCATAGATGGCATCATTTTCACCAAAATAATCTTGGTTGTGAGAATTAGGTGTAAAAGATTTTCTTCCTCCCCCTAGTAGTTCAATTGCAAGGAACAGCACACTCCCAAAGATAATTTAAAATGGGGATGTTTTTGGAAAGTACAGTTTTTCCTCAGGACCAAGGAAAAAGAAAGAATAAAGACTAAGATTTCTTTCCCATCTCTCTATGGAGATATATCTTTCAGATTGTTTTTCTTTGCCTTTATGTCTATTGCGGGAAAATGATTATACCTGCCCTGATTTGTTGTAACTTCCTAGAACTCAGGCTCAGTATAGACTGAT
This sequence comes from Ctenomys sociabilis, assembly GCA_004027165.1. NCBI lineage: Eukaryota > Metazoa > Chordata > Mammalia > Rodentia > Ctenomyidae > Ctenomys > Ctenomys sociabilis. Next base: position 16,342 of record PVKA01029953.1, read on the forward strand.
TAAAGAATATGTGTTCAAATTTAAATACTCAGGAATGAGTATAAACCTGGTTTGAGTGATGTAAATGTTTGTCTCTCAAGGGCTGTGTTTAATTGGCTAATTAGGAGAAGCTATGGGAGCATTTTTATTTAGGGAGAATATAAATGAACAGAAAAATTGTCTAACATAATAGCTTCAGTCAAGAAACAGGAGCATGGAGAATCTGGAAACCAACCATGAAATGTAGTATTTAAGAGATAATGAGGGGCCGGGGAGATAGCTCAGTAAAATAAGCGCTTGCCTGGCAAGCTCAAAGAGCCTGAGTTCAATCCCTGGTTCTGAAAAAAAGAAAAAGATAATGAGAAAATGGGGAAAATGAAGGGGCATGGTTAGGAAGGATGTGCCAGGCCTGGGAAGGGAAAAGATGGGAAACTGGCAAAAATAGTAGGAATTGAGGTAAGTGGAAGCTTTTTTTTTTTTTGCAGAACTAGCGATTGAACTCAGGCCGTTATGCTTGCCAGGGAAGTGCTTATTCCACGGAGTCATCTCCCCAGCCCGAAGTGGAAGCTTAATTTAAAAGTAGAAGAGCTATGCTTTCAGTCTACGTGGTTATTGGTTATAGTTATAAACATTGAGGAAGCCAGGCATGGTGGCGCATGCCTGTAATCCCAGCACTCGGGAGGCTGAGGCAGGAGGATTGTTGTGAGTTCGAGACCAGCCTGAGCTACAAAGTGAGCTTAAGGCCAGCCTGAACTGCATAGTGAGACCCTGTCTCAAAAAGACAAATAAATAAATAAATAAATAAATAAATAAATAAATAAATAAATAAACATTGAGGCGCGGAACTTATCTCGGGGTAGTATTGACTACATTGGATCAGTATTGAGCCTGGGGCAATGGGCAAGGATTTGTAATAGATGCCAGTAGGGCCAATGATCACATAGTGACTGTGACTAATGTAATGGCCACTGTTAGTAGGACTTGTCTGGTGCTTATTCGAATACCTATTTAGTGACAAGGTCTTAAGTTTTTGTATTTTTGCCTTCTACAAGATTCGCTCTGGGGCTTGGTCAGATTATATACATCCATAGAAGGTACTAGTAACTCCAATAAGGCTTTTGGGATATGTGAACTAAAAATAACATGTGTATATGGATTGTTGATTTTTTGGAATTGAAACTGATTCCATAATTCTAGAATGACTTTATTCCTCTGAGAAATTTAGGTGCAGTTGCACTTGGGTCTGATTCTAGGAAGATAAGTTTGACTGGCTATTCAATTTCACTGAGATCAAGATTTAGTCACTTAATGATGTTTATGGAAACATACTTGAAGAGATTCATTTCTGACACAAGTAGGTGAGGAAGATAGCAAATCATCTTTCCCAAAGGCAATTATAAAACTGAACAGAAATGTTGGAACCAACCAAAGCTTTTATTTATTCATGGAAACCACTGAATTTGGGCCAAGAGCAGCAGAAGTTTCTAGTGGTTAGGATTATTCCCACTTCTCCTAAAACTGACAGTACAATAGGAAAACCAGGCCTGGGGCAAGCCATGAAAACTACTAGCTTTCCTACTTCTTAGAACAGGCTCACTTGGAGTATTGTTGTTCAAAGTCATGGTTTTGGGGATGAAGTATGTAGAGCTGAGGATAAAATATTTGCTTGGCATGCATAAGGCCCAAAGACTTGGGCCGGGGAGATGGCTCAGTGGAATAAGCACTTTCCTGGCAAGCACAAGGACGAGTTCAATCCCCAGTTCCACCCCTCCAAAAAAGAAAGGCCCCAAAAGCTTGAAATCTAGCACTAAAGGAAAAATAGGTGATGATCTGCATGGCAGCATGTTCCTGCAGGTCTGCTGGTTTGAGGTTGCATTCCTGTTTGAGACAACAGTGGACTAGCAGATTATTGAGGGGAAGTCTGAGACATGAGGCAACTATAGGGGCCTCATGAGTTCCCCAGATATTCTAGGTGGACCAGGGGATGTACATCTGAAAACCAGTACATGCATAAGCCTTCCCACACATCCCTGGCCAGTGCAAGGGATATGCAAGAAAGCCTAGCAGGAAGTAAAACTGTAGACTGAAAAAGTCTAAAGTGTGTGTTCCCCATCCCAACCACAGATTCACTAGCAGAGAGTGAAGTGCTCAAGGTGATTGGACTTGATCTCTAATCAGTTTTTTAATTTTTATTTTTTAAAATGTTAAGTAATTGTTTGTAGTATCTGGAATCAAACTTGGGACCTTATGCTTGTGAGGCAGGTGCTTAAGCCACTATCTTTCCAGCCCCAAATTTTAATGGGAAAAAAAAAATCAAAACAGTAGAGTAACTCGTTAATACAGTGTGTGTGTGTGTGTGTGTGTGTGTGTGTGTGTGTGTGTATACATATATAACTCAGAGTACAAGATATCTCTGACCAGCCTTTGAACAGTAAGCTGTATAGACAGATGATCTCTAGAATTAGGCTTTAGAATAAAAACAAAAGAAAGCCTTCATCATCAGGAACCATTTATTTCAGGGGATTATGCTTGTCATATTTAACATATTAGACCATTACTACCCACTGTAGCACATTATTTTAAATATTCAATATTAAATGAGAAAAAAAGATCTTAAGAAGGTAGAATTCAGTCAGGGGGAAGAATATCAGTGGGAACTGGCTCTGAATGATCCCAAATGTTAGGTCTGGCATACAGAGACTTCAAAGAAGTTATAATAGGTATGTCAAAGAAATTGAACTGAAGTAGCTACAAGCTTATCCTTTTGGATATGTATATGTTTAAGGAATTTAAAGAAAATTTGATGACAGTGATAACATAAAGAATCTCAATGAAAAGAACTTAGAAGAAAAAGTAGAAATTCTAGAGTTGAAAATATGTTTAAAGTGAAAAATTAAGTGGAAGGGACCAGTGGCAAGTTCAAGGTGACAGGGAAGAGAATAAACTTGTAGCAAGATCAGTACACATTATTTAATATGAAGAAGAGAGAAAAAATGGAAAAGAACCTGTAAGATCTGCAGGATAACATCAGGGCGCGCGTGCGTGCGTGCGTGCGTGCGTGTGTGTGTGTGTTGTGGTGATGAGAACTATAGAGGAGGAGTGAGAGAAAGGTGCAGAAAACTGTTAGACCATGGTCACGGGGAGATAGCCCAGTGGAATAAGAGGGCCTGAGTTCAACCCCCTGGTTCCACCAAAAAGTAAAAAAGAAAAGAAGAGAGAAGAAAACGATTAGAAGGAATAATGACCAGAATCTTCCTGAATCTGGCAAAGGTTAAAAGATGTAGATCCAAGAAACTTGATGAATTCCCAACTATAATAAGAACACCTGAGAGTGTAGCTATTGAAAGACAAATTCAAAGGAAATATCTAAACAGTAGCAAGAAAACAAGGGTTCATTTTTTTTTTTACAGGAACAACAAAGGATTTATGGCTAACTTTTCATCTTAACAATGGATATGTAAAGATAGAGTGCTGGTATATGCAGTGTTTAGAAAGGAAAACTGTTAACCAAGCATTTTTTATCCAACAAAACTCATCACAAATGAAAGTGAACATTCCCACATAAAAAGTTTGTTGCTGTTGGACCTACCTTAAAATGCCAAAGGAAGTTCTTACACTCAAGTCCATGAGACAAAAGATGAACACTGGACATGATAAATGTATAGGTAAGTATAATCTAATTTCTCTTAGTATTTTAATTTTTAAGAAGATTTAAATTCAGCAAGGACGATACTACTGTATTTTTAAGTTTATGACCTATATGGGACCAATAGGATGGTGGATAGGTGACAAAGATAGTTTCTATGTTTCTTAGGGTTTTTTTTTTTTTTTTTTTTTTTGCAAAACCGGGGATTGAACTCAGGCCCTTTTGCTTGCCAAGGAAGTATTTCTTCCACTAAGCCATCTCCCTGCCCCTGTTTCTTAGTTTTAATTGTCTTAAAGTAAAAGTGCATGTTGTGATGCCAAAAGTAACCACCAAGAAAACAACAAAATATATGTAGTAAAAAAAAAATTAAGAAAGGTTTAAAAATGGCACACTTAAAAAAAGAAAAACAATACAAAATAATATGGTGAAAGAGAAACAGTTTTTAAAGATGGTATCAAAACAAACAGCAAAATGACATGTATAAATCCAACTACATCAATTTGAATTGGCAGACTATTCCAGAATTTAAAGCTTGTCAGCCAAGACTTTTCTAGATAAGACCAACTGTAGGCTGTCAATAATAGTTGGTCTAAGTAAGACCAACTGTAGGCTGTCATATGTTCAAAGATAACCATTTTGAAAGTTAAAAGGATGATAGGTCAGGCAAAAACAGCTGTAGGGCTGGGGATATAGCTCAGTAGCATAAAAGGCCTGCCTGGCAAGTACAAGGTTCCAAATTCAATCCCTGGTACCAAAACAAAACAAAAAGAACATAGGAGAGTTTGAGTGACTTTATGAATATCAAAGAAATTATGACTAGGGCCAGGAACATTTCATAATGACACAGTTTGAGGCAAACATAATTGTGAAGACAATTTAAAAATAATCCATTAAAATATATAAAGTATAACTGACAAGTTAAAGGAGAAATAGGTAACTAAATAATAATATAGATTTAAATACCATTTTTATTTTTAAAAAGTACGAATTAGAATTAAAACAAAATTACAAGTGATACAGATTTTCACTTAACAAAGTAATGCAAATTTCACAGTATTTATTGTAATACACAGTGTTGTCTTCCAACCAGTTGTTCATATTACCAGAGGTATGCATGTAAAATGGGAAGAAGAAAGAAATGTATAAGAAATTAAGAAGAAAGGGGCCAGGGATGTGTAGCTCAGTGGCATAGCACCTGTCTGGTAAGCATGACGTCCTGAGTTTGATTCCTGGCACCAAAAATCAAGAGAAAAAGTACAAACAACTGAAAAAAGGATATGAAACAAATTAAGTATTTTCTGTTCCTTTCCATAGACCAGCAGAAATATACAGTGCAGTTGTCCAGACCATCCTTATATATATAGATCTCCCTCTGCTGTCCTTCTCAACTCAGTAGCTCTTTCTTCTTAAAAAGTTCATTTCCTTTTCCTCGTATGTATTGTATCCTTCAGATTCTATTTTTCTGAATGTTTCCACATGTGAGTCTGTTTTATTTCACTTAGGAGTATGTTTTCATCCATTTACTGATAAGAGACTCAAATTTATCTTGTTTTATAGCTGAATGATACTCCATTTTGTAAAAATACCACATCTTCTTTAATCATTCTTCAGTTGATGGGCGGGTTATTTCCAGGATTTAGCTATGATAGATTGTGCTGCTATAAACATGAGTGTACATATGTTGCTGTGGTATCAAGTTTTCAGTTCCTTTAGAAAAATACCCAGGAGAGCAATAGTTGGCTTGAATGCTCTAATCCTAGAGCATTCATATCCTTGAAAGAATATCCACAATGCAGTCCCACCAACAATGGAGAAGGATTTTTTTCTCTCCACAGTCTTCCCAGCATTTGTTATTGGCTAACTTCTTGATGTTAGCCATTCTTTCTGGGGTGGCATGACATACATCTCAGTGTTTTCATTTCTCGAATGACCAATGGTGCTGAACATTTTTGCATACTTTTGTATTTCTTCCTTTGCAAAGGGTATATTCACCTCAGATGCCCATTTTTGGATTGGATCTTTGAATTTGGGGTGCCTGATTTTTTTTTTTTTTTTTTTAATTCTTTATATGTTCTACATAGACGGCCTTTGTCAGTGGGACAGTCAGCTATACTTTTTTTCCCAGTTTGTGGGTTTTCTTTTTACTTTGTTGGAAGTACAGAAACTTTTCAAAAAGATGAGATCCCAATTGTTAATTCTTTGAAGTATTTCCCGTGCAGATTTGTTTTTGTTCATGAACTCTCTACTTTTCTTATTTCTCTTGTTCCAGAAGAGTAACTTCTCTCCTTGCTGGGACAAATACCCGACACTCAAAATGAAGGAAGGAAAGGTTTATTTAGCTCACAGATACTGGAAGTTTCCATCCATATTCAACTAGTTTCAAGCCTGACCAGCACAAGGCAGAGAAGAATATTTCGTGGTGGCAAAGAGCAATAGCACAAGGAGTAGCAGCAGCTCAAGCAGCTAGTTTCTCATACCTCCTTACATTGAAATGCAAATTGCTTGCTTCAAGGCAGGTGCAGCATTAACACCCACAATAATCAATCACAAACTCTGGGAAGTACCCCAAGACTTGTATGAGGCTTTGGGGGTAACAACTATACACAAACCATAACACTACTCCTATGTATTTGAGATTTCTACCTACATTTTCCTCCAGAAGATTTAGTGTTTGTTTTAATATTTCAATCTTTGATCCATTTTGAATGTAGCTTTGTGTGGTGATAGGCATGGTATCTAGTTTTAGCCTTTGGCATGTGGAAAGCCTGTTTTTCAACACCATTTATTAAAGAGGCTATCTTTCTTCCAGAGAACATGTTTGGCCCTTTTATCAAAGATGAGGTGGCTGAGTGTTTTTGCAGTTGTGTCTGCATCTTCTAATCTGTTCCATTGGTCTTCAGGTCTGTCTCTATGCCAGTACCATGCTGAGTGTATTTATTTTTTTTATGTTTTATTTTTTTTTCATACTGAGTTTATCACAGCAGCTTTATAGTATAATTTCAGGTCAGGGATTGTGATACCTCCTTCCTTTCTTTTGTTTCCCAGGATTGCTTTTGATATTCTGGGTCTCTTCTGGTTCCAAATGAATTTGAGGAGGGTTCTCTTAGCTCTGTGAGGTAAAGTAATAGGATTTTAATTGGGATTGCATTGAATCTGTATAACACTTTTGGGTGTATGGCCATTTTCACAGTGTTGGTTCTTCCTTTTTTTTTTTTTTTTTTTTTTTTTTTTTTTTTTTTTTTTTTTTTTTTTTTTTTTTTTTTTTTTTTTTTTTTTTTTTTTTTTTGTATTTTAGGGAAGGATCTACATGTGTTCAGGGTCAGACTACTAGATTGGACTCATGGTGATTCTCCTGTTTTCAGCCTCCCAAGTGCTGGGGTTATAGAAGCACACCACCAGTCTCAGTTTGCCCTGGGGATGGAGCTGGAGCCAGAGCCTGAGCAAGCCAGGCTGGGGCGTGGATCGAACCCCTGTCCCCTGTGCCTGCTTGCAGGTGCTTTAATCTGCTGAGCTATTTGGCCAGCCCAAATTTTGTTGTTTGCTTTTCTTTTTTTCAGTACCAAGGATTGAACTCAGGACCTTAAACTCTCCTGGCAAGCACCTGTTCTACTGAGCTATCTTCCTGGCTTCCTATATAATCTTACTGGGTGCAGTATTTACAGCTAGACAGTAACAGTAACAGAGATTTTAATACTCTTAATAACTGGTATAGTATTTATGCAAAGTATTAATGATATAAAATAATTCATAAATACTGCCAAACATTTTTAGCTCTGTATAGAATAAACTTTCAAGTTCACAGAGAATAGTTTGAGAATATTATGAGGGACTGGGAGTGCAGTTCAGTGGTAAAATACTTGCCTAGTGTCTGCATAGTTTTCAGATTAATAGCCAGCACTGCCCCCCCCCAAAAAAAAAAAGAATTGAAAGAAAAATAAAAATTATGCTGGGCCTTAAAAAAAATCTTCAATTATTTTCAGTGACTAAAATCACATAAGACACAATCTGTGTTTGCGCCTGTAATCCCAGCACGTGGGAGGCAAAAAGCAGGAGGATCACTATGAATGTGGGCTGCATGCATAGTGAAACCCTGCACCAAAAAAAAAAAAAAAAAAGAAAAGAAAAAGAAATTCCAAGGGAAAGTGTAAAATACTCCTAACTAAATGGGAATGAAAACAGAACATATCAAAGTTTATGGAATACAGATTATGCTTAGAGAAAGGTTTATAGGCCTTATAATGCCTGAACTACTTTATAGTTTTCTCTCTCTGTACTTATGCCACTGAGCTATATCCCCAGCTTGCTTTTATAGTTTTCTGTAATGCAAAACAGTGAAGAAGATAGAAACGATAAAGAAAAATCCATGAAATCAGAATTGGCTCTCTGAGTGCAATAAAGTTGACAACTCTTTGCCTATGCTAACCAAGAAATTATAGAGGACACATATCAAATAATCCTGAAAGAGATGTCTCCTTTATAGAAATTCTAAGATTGTAAAGGAATGTTATGAACAACTTTTAACAAATTAGACAATCGGGGTTGGTGATGGTGAAGCTTTTAAAACTTTTAGTGATACAAACAGCCTGTGGTGGCATGTTTTCCACCATTGACCTAGGTGAAATTCTTAGAAAGGGGAATATGAATATACCTGCCACATGTAATTGAAAAATATGGCCAATGTTTAAAACAAATTTATTGTAGTAAGAGATACACTGCCACTTGCCCTCAGAATATTTGCTTTCCTTCAAACACTTGTGTTTGTCATCCTTGCCACTTTGTGAAGCTCTCCTGGAAGTTCTCTGTTATGAGGGGTCTTTAATTGCTGTATCATGGCTGCCTTGTTGTGAATTGATTCAAAATGTTTTTCCTGTCATTGTTATCTTGACTTTGGGGAAGAGCCTAGGAGTTAAACAATGCCAAATCCAGTGGATAAAAGCACACCATAATGTTTTTACCAGCTTTGCTACAGGGTCTCACTATATAACTCTGACTCTTAGTGATACTCCTGTTTTCAGCTTCCACAGTACTGGGATTACAAGTGTGTACCACCACACTGGGTCTCTGCCTGTCATTGTAGTGGATGGCACTCGGTGGGAGAATTCACTGAATTTGTTATCACACTTTATAACTGAGGAGAATTAATGGCAATGTGTGTCTTACTGTAATAAATTTTAAAAATGTAAACGTTCACCATATTTTTTAATCACCTTTTTGGTAACAAGGAAAGTGAATTACAAATTTTCCTATTGTATGAAGCTGAGACTCCGGTGAGTTCATTTGTGAATTCTATTCATACATTTTAAAGAAACAATGTTAGCTTTTTCACAAGAAAGAAAATAGAAGAAGAGGGAACTCATTCAATGAATGCAGTATTTACCCTGATAACAAGGTTAAACAAAGATAACACAAGAAATTGTAGACCAGAGGACCAGCACCGGATAGCTCAGCAGATAGTTCAGCTGAGTAAACGCCTGCTTGGGCAAGCACAGGACTGAGGTTTGATCCCTGGTACCACATGTTGCCCCTGGGGGAGTGCTGAGCCAGGCCACCACCTCCCCCGAGAGGTGGTGCATGCCTGTAATCCTAGCACTGGGGAAGCTAAAAAACAGGAGGTTCAGTACAAGTCTGAGATGTGTAGTGAGACCCTGTACACAATACGTTAAAAAAACAAAAACAAAAAAAGGAAGAAACTGCAGACCAGTTATGAACATGGGAAGAAAATTATTTAACAAAATATTAGCAAATGAGGGCCAGGGAGATACCTCAGTAGAGTAAGTGCTTGCCTGGCAAGTGCAAGGTCCAAAGTTAAAAAAAAAAAAAGAGCAAATCAGGTTCAGGAATATAATATTTAAATTATTATTATTATTTTAACCAAATGGGGATTTATTCCAGAAATGCAACTTTGTCTTTTTTTTTTTTTTTTTTTTTGAGACAGGGTCTCACTATGCAGTTCAAACTGGCCTTAAACTCACTTTTGTAGCTCAGGCTGGTCTCGAACTCACAACAATCCTCCTGCCTCAGCCTCCCGAGTGCTGGGATTACAGGCATGCGCCACCACGCCCGGCTTCAGAAATGCAACTTTGAATTAATACAAAAAACTAAACTGTGTGTGGCGGCACATGTCTTTAATTTGAACATTTGCAAAGCTGAGGTAGAAGGATCACTGAGTTCAAAGCTAGCCTGGGCCCCATTAGTGATTTTTTTGACCTTCCTGAATTACAAAATGATACCCTATCTCAAAAGGCAAAAACAGATAAAACAAAAAAACCCCAAACATACAAACGATGAATGTAATATACCAAGTGTAAACAAATATTATCTTTAAAAATAGGCTGTAGGAATGCGGGTATAGCTCAGTGATAGTGTTTGCCTAGCATGCGTGAGACCCTTGAGTTTCATCCTCAGCACTAAAAATAAAAAGCAAAAAAAGATGGCACATATTTTAGGCTTTTGAACCATAGATTTTGTATTTTAGGGAAGGGTCTACAGGGTGTTCAATGTCTCACTACTGGATAGGACTTGTAGTGATCCGCCTATTTACAGCCTCCCAAGAGCTGGGATTATGGGTAAGTGCCACCACACCCAGTCTCAATTGCCATCTCATTGCACGTTTGGGGATGGGGCCAACACAGCAGGGCCAACACAGCAGGTCCAAGGATATGAATCCCTGGCCCCTCCCATGGTTTATTTTGGAACTACTATATTAACTGTTTTACTAACAGAGCAGTGATACATACATAAATGTATATGGCTGTATTCTAATAAAACTTTATTTAACTGGCTCACATGTTAGAGTTTTGTTAGTAACAACAACAAAAAACAGGCTGGGGAGCTGGCTCAGTAGAATAAGCACTTGCCTGGCAAGCGCAAGGTCCCGAGTTCAATCCACTGTCCCGCAAAAACTAAAAATACCCTCATCTAATCATCTAAATAGACTAAGAAAAAAATCTTGATACAATTCAGTACCTATTCATGTTTCAAAACTGCATAAATTAGAAATAGAATTTCATTTTCACAGCCTGATAAAAGGCATCTACAAAAATAATATATAATAGTGAAATACTCACTGCTTTCCCCTAAGGCTGAGAACAAGGTAAAGAATAATGCTCAGTTTTGAGGTTTTAGCCAATGTAATAGTGGAAACAACATCCAGATTTAAAAGGATTAAAACTCTTTGAAGATCTAATGTCATAATAATCTTTGTTTTTCTGCCCGGTTCTCGGCATTGAACTTGAGACCTTGTACTTGCCAGGCAGGCACTTATGCTGCTGAGTTATCTCCTGGGCCCCTAATATTACAATAATCCTAAGGAGTCCCAGAATAGCAGCAACAAAAGACAAAAGCAAAAGCCAAACATTGAACTGAATTTAGCAAAAAAAGGTCACAGGATAGTAGGTGAATATACTTACATCAGTTATATTTTTATGTACTAGCAACTATCCAAAAGTATAATAATATCCATTTGTGGTTACATCAAGAGAATTACACAGTTAGAAAAACTGAAAAGAAGTACAAAATTTATACATTAAGAGCTGTGAATTATTGCTTAGAGAAAAAAGTCTGATTAAATGGTATAACTATTAAGATGTCATTTCTCCCCAAGTTGATGTATTAATTTAGTGATATCTTTATGAAAAAAGTCCAGCTAACATTTCAGTAGACATTGACAAGCTAGTACTAACATTTGTATATAATTGTATTGTGGAGCATTTAAAATTTTGAAAAAGGGGCCAGGGAGATAGCTCAGTGGAATAAGCACTTCCCTGGTAAGCTCGAGGCCCTGAGTTCAATCCCCAGTTCCGAAAAAAAAAAAAAAAAATT
>PVKA01029954.1:0-27710 GCA_004027165.1 Ctenomys sociabilis
TCCTTCCTTCCTTCCTTCCTTCCTTCCTTCCTTCCTTCCTTCCTTCCTCCCTCCCTCCCTTCTTCTTTCCTTTCTTCTTTCTTTCCTTCTCTCCTTCCTTTCTTCTCTGTGTCTCTGTCTCTTTTTCCTTATCTCTTTCACTATTTCTTCTGCTTACTGGAGAAAATCTTGCATCATCTTATTTTTTTGTGAGCAGAATAAATTTATTGAGGGAAAGAAAGCTCCCATTCACGAGAGGGGTCGGAGGGGGGCCCAAGCGGGTAGTTCCCCTTGCATCATTTTCTTTGAAGATGAATTATCTATACTTGAAGTTTGTCAGAATATTTAGAGAATACTAGATTCTCATTAACATATCTAAAAAGTCTTTCCATTTGAGGCTATACTCTTGCATAAGAAAAAACAAAGACAGCGTTTCTTTTATTTCCTCAGTGTAAATTGATATTAACACTAAAGAGAATTAAATCTTGAGATAGTACAATCCACACTGAATTTCATAATGACCTATTTAAGTTGTTTCAATTTTCTTCTAACTGTCAAGCTTATATGTTTTATTTGTAAAATAAAAATAGGAGAGCTCAGGTAGCTCATTGATGCAGAGTTTTTCAGAGCTTTCAGTGAGAGAAGCAGCCTGCTGGAAGGGCTGTGCCCTGGGTTTCACACTTTCGTATGATGAGTTTCTTCATGGTTTTCTTTCACGTTTTTCTGTTTGGTGTTTTTGCCTCACTAACCCATGTAAAACACTAATCGATTTTGAATTATATAGGTGTCCTACCCACACAGTGTATGAAGCTATGTGACACAGATTTTTTTAAAGCATTTTTTTTCTTTCATTCTTTATTGTATATATTTGGTATAGGGTCTCACTATGCAGCTTGGCCTTGTAGTGATCCTTCTGTCTCCGCCTTCCCAGTGCTGGGATTACAAGTGTGCACCACCACACCTACTTATGGCTTGCATACCCATAGTTCTGGGTACCTACACAGTATGTGGTACCAGTGATCCAGCCAAGGTCCTTGCACTTGCCAGGCAGGCACTTAGACTGCTGAGCTATCTTCCCAGCCCCCATCCAGATTTTTAAACTCATTGTCAAGATAATCTATTTTAGATTAAAATTCAAATGCATTCCAGCTTTTTAAAATAAAACTATCATTATTATTTTAGTGGTGCATTTTTATGGGATATAACATGATAATTAATGAGTATACTCAGTGGTTAATAATCCAATCAAGCTAGCTGACATTTCAATTCTTCAGGTTTTTTAAAATTGTGGTTAACCCATTATATTCAGTATAATTAAATAGAAGTATACACTCTTTATTGACCAAATCAGATTCATTCATAATTTCATCTCTTATCACCTTTTTTGCATTTGGTATACTCTTGTTTCTTTATGTCAGTTAGTCACAAAATATACAGTAAGTTATTGTGAGCTATTGTCACCACTGAGCTATAGAATGTAAGAAACATTACTTGTACAGGTTTTGATTGTGTAACTCTTATTCAGTCATCCTATGTCTGTTACAATCCTCAGCCTTTATAATTTACTATTCTACTTCATATCAATGTTTTTATCATGTATGTATGACAAAGATGGGTTTGTCTTTGTGTGTCTGAGTCATTTCACTTAACAAAGTATGTCTTCTTTCCCTCTAGTTTGCTGCTAACAATATTTTTTTTTCCATTTTAGTTGTATCTACCTGATCATTTACCCATTTATAACTTCATTTGTTTTTTTAAGGGTGAGTAGGCTCCCATTTTGCATGTATCTTACATTCCCTTTATGCATTCATCAATTGAGAGGTAAACCATCCTGATTCCATCTTTCCTCTTGTGATTAGTACAGAGATAAACATGGCCATGTCTTTTTATGCTGCTACTATTTGGATATATACCCTAAGATGAGAAACCTCGGTACTTTCTCTGTAATAGGTATTATACCTTACATCTTCACCATCTGATTATGAGTTTTCTCTTCTATATATTCTTAGTAACACATGTAATTTTCTGTCTTTGCTAGTAGGCATTCTAGCCAGGATAAGATGATAGATCATTGTGATTGTTTCAGTTTCTATCTCCTTGCTGGGAGAAAATTACTTACAGCCACAAGTGAAAGGAAGAGAGGTTATAGTTATTAGAAGTTTCAATCCATAGTTTGCTGGTTCCAGGAGAGAGTGTCAGTGCAAAGGGGCAGAGTAGAAGAAAAGCAATTCATGATACCATTGAAGTAGGGGAAGGATCAAGGGAGGAGGAGGAACACAAACCCTTCCAGGCCAAGCTCACAACGACCCACCTCTTCCCTTCAGGCTTCACCTCCCAGGATCACTCCCAGTGATCTGACTGACTCATCTAGGGTCACACTTGCAATCTGGTCACCTCCCCCAAACCTAGATATAAGTGCATGAGTCTTTGAAGAGACACCTAGATAGAAATTGTAACAGTGGTTTTGCTGTGTATTTCCCAGTGGTTAACAATGCTGAGCAATTTCCTCATGAACTTGAAGATTGAATTTTTTTTTCCATTTTAGTTGTATCTACCTGATCATTTACCGATTTATAACTTCATTTGTTGTGACTTTTTGGACCTGAATTTTGTTTTCTCCCTCTTCTTGATATTAACTTTTTCTCACATGAATAGTTTACAAAATATTTTCCACATTTTTAAGGTTGTCTCCTTAATATATGGGTTGTTTGTATTGCTGTCTAGAAGCTTTTTGATTTCATATAATCCTAAATATTTGTTTTCCTCCAGAAGGTGCCATAACTTATGTCTAGGTGTCCCCATACAGCCTCATGCAGTCATAGGTGGGTCTTCTTCTAAAGCAGCTGGATCTAGAGTGTGTGGTATTGGAACTGATTCATGGTAATGCTAGTCTCAGGACCTCTGGGGTTGGTGAGTGTTTCCTGCCTTAAGTACTCTTGATAAGGTATAAGAGATAGAGCTATAGTGAACACTGGCTTGCTTTGCTGTCATCTGTCTCCCAGGAACTATTTCTTTTCTGGGATTCCAGTCTGTCAAACCACCCTACCTTGGAACCAGCTGAAAATGGACTGAAATCCCTACAAACTGTGAGCTAAGTAAATCTCTTTTCCTTTGGCTTTGAATATTGGGAATTTTGTCTTCATAGTGAGAAAACTAATTAAGACACAGGCATTGTATCAAAAATCCTTGCTATATTAATGTCTTAATTATGCTTTGTAAGTTATTACTCCAGCATATGGAAGCTATGAGGGCTCAAACTCAGGACCTTATGCTTGTCAGGCAGATACTTATGCCATCCACTTAGCTGTCTCCTTGGCCCAATGTCTTAAATTTTCATCTGTAAGTTTCTTGCCTGCAGTTTTATATTTCTGGATATATATATATATATATATATATATATATATATATATATATATATATATATATATATATATCTTTGTTCCAGTTGGCATTATTTTTGCATGGGCTGAATCATAAGAGGCAAGTTTCTGCCATGGCGGCCCCACCCCTGGGGAGCACTGAGACAGCAATTGAGGCTAGGCATGGTGGCACGCACCTGTAACCCCAGCTGTTGGGAGGCTGTAAATAGGCAGATCACTATGAGTAGGACTTTGTAGTGAGACCCTGAACATCCTGTAGATCCTTCCCTAAAATGCACACACAAAAAAGAAAAAGGGACAAGTTTTATTCTTTTTTACTGCAATTGAAGATCTACTTTCCTGTCACCATTTATCCAAGAGGCTGTCTTTGTATATGTCTGTGTGTGCGTGTGCGCACACACAAACACACACACACACACTCACACATATTTGTGTGTGTGAGAATTAATTGGCTACAAAGGCATGTATTCTTTGCACTCTGTTCTTTGCCACTGGAGGGTGCCTTTTATATGACAAACCTGACACTGTGATTAATTTATCTTTTTGTGCATTTTGAAGAAAGATATTATGATGTCCTTTTGCTTTTGTCCTTTTCACTCAATTTTTTGGCTATTCATATTTCCTGCTGCTAAGTCAGAGGCCTGAATCAGAGTCTCAATTACCTTGATTCATTCACCTACCAGCAATTGAGAGTACAAAAGAAGCTCCTAAAATTAGAAATATAAATCTGGGTGTAATGGTGCATCCCTGAAATTCCAGCACTCTGAGAAGCTGAATCAAGAGAATTGCATATTTTATCCCAACCTAAACTCCACACTCCTACCTCCCCCCAAAACAAACAAACAAACAAACAAACAAACAAACAAGAAACAGGAAGGAATGGTGCTTTAGCACTTTGTGTAGGCCCTGAGTTTCATCTTAGGTATTAAATAGAAAATCATGAAAAAGAAATATTTGTTTATTCATAGTTTGGCCCAATGGGAGGTGAGCTAAGCTACTCTGGAAAGCATTGAAGAACTTTAATATAGCAGAGGTCAAACAAAAGCTAGGACATGTGCACATGCATAATCAGCTAGGCTTTGGCCCACTGGAAAATGCTGAAAATCTGGTCCTGTTGAAATTTTATTGACACTAAATCCAGATGTGTAATTATCACTTCAGCATATGGAAATAGTTTAGCATCGACCCTTTTTACATTTTTCATTTAGGATCTTTTCTACATACATTTTGTAGTTGTTTCTTCAGGTTTTGGATAAATGCCATTGGCTTTTTTTTTTTTTTTTTTTTTTTTTTTGGTAATTTTTTTAAGATCTCACTACTAGATCTGACTCGCAGTGATCCACCTGTTTACAGCCTCCTAAGAGCTGGGATTACAGGCGCAGGCCACCACCCCCAGTCTTAATTGCCATTTCAGCAAGCCCCAGGGGTGGGACCAGCAAGGCAGGTCTGGGAATTGAACCCTGGGCCCTGATCCTGCTTGCAGACGTTTTAATCTGCTGAGGTATTTGGCCGGCCCTGCCATTGGTATTTCTTCAGAGCGTGGCACTGAATCTGTAAATCACATTGGATCACATGGACACTTCAGTGATATTAATTCTTCCAATCCATGCACACACATGTCTGTATTTATCAACTTTCCCATGCTGGAATGGAACACCAACACTCACAATTTACAGGAGGAGCAGTTTAGTTTAGTTCATTGTTGCCAAGGATTTAATATATGATCAGCAAGCTACAAGACAGAAAAGTGTGTGGGAAATGTGCTAGAGGAAAGCCATTCTTTCTGCAGCAGTCAGGAAGCAGGGAGAGGATAGTGGGGCTGGGGACGAGCCACAGTTCTTCCAGGTAGAACCTCCCAGCAGGTCCTGCTTCCTAATGACACATTCAGCTACGGAACTCATTAATGAGTGCGTGGACGTGAACGTGGTGCCCCTCGGATCCAATCACCTTCCAAACACATAAAAGTTTGAACAATAACAATACTTTAGATCAGAACCGTAGGTTTTGTCCTATTTTTCTAATCCTCAGTTTCTTCCACCAGAACTTTGTACTATGCATCAGAGCAGTCTTTTACTTTCCTACTTGAATTTGTTCCTATTTTATTTTATTTCAGCTATTGTGAATGGGATTGTTTTCATGATTCCTTTCTCAGCGACCTTATTATTGGTGCTCAAAAACACTCCTGTTTTGTGAAAAGGGACTTTTGTATCCTGCCACTGTACTGAAACTTTCAAATCCAGGATCATTCAGTGCCACCAAGAGTTTGTATAATTTCTGTACTGAATCAAGGTGGCAATGCAAGAGATGTGCTGGTAGGGCTTTGTCCCTTTGTGAAAGCATTTGCTTTTTGGCCACTCTACAAGAAGGCAGGGAGCTAGCTGAGACTGCTGGCCAGGAGCTTTTAACCACTCTTCCAAAGGCTCTGCTTGTGCCTCTTGTCCTTGCCAAGGTGGGTGGCTTGTATGTGATGAGTTTTCTAATACAGCTTCAGTGCCTGGCCCAGTATTTAATAAAAGTGGTTAATCAAATGTCACAATTATATTGACCCCTTGAGATGATGTTTTCCTTATTGACTAGGGGTGCTTTAGCTTCAGGTGATCCTAAATTAGAGTGCAGTTGATGTGGCAGAGAAAACTATGAATTTGGAACTCCTGAAGGTGTTGTTGCATTTTTCCCATTTACCAACTCTGGCCCTAGAAAAGTTACTTAACATCTCTTTCTAGTTCCCTCATCTGTCACAGAGGGAGACTAAAAATAATTATTTCTGAGTTAAAATATATAAAGAATTTAAGATGAGGTTTGGCACATAAAAATATTGGATAAGTGTTACTGTTGTTTTTGCTGTCAGAAACTATCTTACAAGATGCACAAGGTTTACCTGAAGGGCATTTACATTGCATCTTTCATTAGATGCAATGTAAATTTTTATTTTAAAATAAAAATCTAAATTTTTATTTTATTTTTAAAGAAATAATAGTAAAAAGTAACATTAGAAATGATACTGGGTTTCAGTAAGCAAAATAATAGGAATTCAACAATAGCTGTTACACTGCACACTACTGTCTTCAAATTAGTTGATGATCTGCATGCTACTGGAAAGAGAAAGACCTGAGGGTCAGTGGACTAGCTTAAAGAATGCAGACATGACTGCAGACACACTCAGCCGTCTTTGGCAATCCAAAGTTTTTAAAGAACTTCTCCCTGTGATGTGTATAACCCTCATGTTTCTTGTCCTGAGAAATGGAGAAGTAAAAATTGATCGTAGAACCGTCTTGTTATTGCTAGAGTATCAGAGCAAAACCTGCAGTTTACCTTCAGAAAACCGGAAGGATTTTGTGTCAATTTATATCAGGCTTGTTCACATGTTTTGTTTAGAATGAGTTTCTTTAGCTCGATGTGACTTAGGAAGTTGATGCTTTATAACATAATCATTTAGTAAAATATGAGATAATGATTCAAATTTACTTAGATAAGGGCCAGGAAGATTCAATAGAATAAGTGCTTGCCTGGCAAGCTCAAGGTCCTGAGGTCAGTCTCCTGCACTGCACACACACACAAAAAAAAATCACTTAAATGAGTTTCAGTTTCTCTTTGAGTATAGCTCAGACTTTTATCCTACCCACTGGATAAAACTTATTTCATTTTCAAGGAAGAAAGTGTCAGAATATCTAATATTTAAACCTTTTCATTTGTGTTATTTATCACTAGGAGACATGTGCCACATTGCCATATGGAAAAATCAGGATCTAATTAATTCCATTATATTTCCATGTTGTTATGCATTTACATTTTATATCATTAAAATTATTAAACTTACATGAGGAACCATACAACTTGTGGAAAATACCTTTTATAAATTTTCCTAACTTGACTTTAGATTCAAAGGAGATACATTAAAGAAATAGGTATTGTCTTGAGAAAGTTAAAAAAACAAAAAAAGCAGACAAACAGATACTCCTGGCTATTATAAATCAGCAAATGTTTCAGTGTTAGTTTCAAAATTGTTCTAATATCAAAGTCATTAATAGCATCTCGAGATGCTCTTTAAAACCATCAATATTTGAGGAATGGAATAATTGCCATTTTCCTGGTTGCTTAATTTAAATTACTTCTTGGGCTCCTTTAAAATAACTTATGATTGGCAGTGATTTAAAAATTATTGGGAGCAGGGGAGATAGCTCAGTAGAATAAGTACTTCCCTGGCAAGTGCAAGGGCCTGAGTTCAATTCCCAGTTCCGCAAAAATAAATAAATAAAATAAAATAAAAATTATTTAATAGTGTTCTGATACAATTCGAATGTGGGACACATACATGATACTTATACTCAGATTTTAAAATTTCACTTTAATAGGTTAGAGAAATAAACTTCTAAGATGTGTACCCATATATAATTCTGCGATTTTTCTCTTATATTTAAAAATTAAAAATATTTGGAGAAGCACTACACTCAATCAATACTAACAAGTGTAAAGAGACTTTACTCAGGAGATCATAGGATGTTTCTACAGTAAGTGTATTAGCACCTAAGGGTTGCAACCTTTACTGTTGACTCAGTTCTATTGAAAATTCTAACACAAATACCCACAGGCAATTGTCAAGATATCACCTTTAATGGCTTAGGTAATTAGGACCCAAGAAAACTGCCTAAGGGATCGCTACCTGTGACACTTCCCTTTTCTCAACAAACTTTATAGGAGAAAAGGAAAGTCCCTGAAAATATTATATAAGTATAGCGATCTTCCTGTTACTATATTCTTTATATCTTTAGGTGTATATTCGATTGAAAAGCAAGAAAGCAAACAAGGAAACATTTATGCTGGCTAGCCTCTTCACCAACATATACCACGGAACTAAAAAGAAGGAGCTTTCTTCTCTAATTTAACTTTAACTGGTGAACAGCATCTGCAGATACTATTAATGACTGATATTAGAACAATTTTGAATCTAACATTGAAACATTTGCTGATTTATAATAGCCAGGAGTGTGTTTATCTGCTTTTTTTTTTTTTTTTTTAAATTAGTGATTAAATGGTCCCGTGCTTACAAATGTAATTGCTCCAAGTCATAGGCCTGGTTAACAGGAGAGATGTGACAGAAAGAATGTGCTGTCTCTCAGGTCAGTCAAGTTCCTTACCTCATACAGAGGGTGGAACTTGTCTTGTAAATATTAGGAATAAGTCCTTCAATTATGTTATTAGTTTCTCAAAGTTTAGAATTAAATGAAGTACTTTAATTCACAAAATGACCAAATCCAGTTTAAAGTCTAAGGCAGTCGTGGTGATGAGAAGAATGAATGAAGAAAAAAAAAAGTTCAGAGATGAGAACGATAAATTCTAGCCAAACCACTCAATTCATGGCCCTGATTTAACAAGGCTGAATCCCCAAACTAAAAGCTTATCTTTCCAATGCCCACTTTTTCCTTCTTCCCCACCCCTAAATACAGCTTCCTTTTACCTTTCCTGGGCACATAAGGGAGCCGCCATGAGCTCCTTATGTGCAGGTGTCACTGAACGTGCCCCTCAAACTTTGGCCCCAGCAAAAGTCCCTAAAACCCCAGCCCTCTTCTGTCTCAGGTCAGAGGATTTCCTCCATCTCCTTCAATGCTCTCTATGTTCTTAGCATCAGTAAAGCCCTGTCACCCTCTACCCTCTTCTGTTACTTCAATTTCTCTGCTACACCAAAAACCCTAACAGAATATCTTAGCTCAGGGAACGTTTTGTTCTTCTATGAGAACTGTCTGGAGCTAGTTTTCAAAGAAATAAGGTAAGCATTTGGGACCCACATTAACCATTCCCTCAGTTTATCTAACCATAGACTTCCTTCTGCCTCTGTGCCACCACCAAGACCTTCAAAAGCTCCTTCTCAGAGGGGATTTTCTCAGAATTTTCTCTAGTGTCCTCAACTGCATATTCTTTCCTGTGCTCTAAGATGTAAACAACAACAAGAACCTTGTGCCCTGAAGTGTCCTGCACTGTCTTCTCAAGGGTCTGGAAACTTGTGTTTTTTCAAATACAATCTTCACATAAGGTGCATTCTTATCTCTTGAGCTTTATACGGTCACAGCTTTGTGCCCATAATACTGCTTTGCTTCAAACCGCAAAATAATTTCTTGTAATCAAAGCAGAAAAGGTTCCTTCTTCCTCAAGAGAGAGCCAATTAGTCAGTGACACTGATTGCCTTGTTCTACCTGTCCCCCAAAGCCTCATGGTGTCATGGGGTGGCTTACAAAGATTTTGTTGTTGTTGTTGTCTTCGTTTTTGCAGAACCTGGGATTGAACTCAGGCTTTGTGCTTGCCAGGGAAGCAATCTATGGAGCCATCTCCCCTGCTCTGTTTGCCTTATTCTGTTTTTGCTGTTTGTTTATTCTTAACTCTAACATTTCTGAACCTAAATGTTTTTTGTTAGTTTTAAATTTATTTTATTTAAACATTTAGAAAAATAGTAAGAAAAAGAAAACAGAAATGGTACAGAATTTTACCAAACAAAATGATAGGAATTCAACAATGGTTGTTGTATTGTAAAATGTTGTCTTCAGATTAGTGGTTCAGAAATACAACAAGTACTGTAAAATTATATTGAATTGTTAAGTGAAATTCGGTATTGCTTATAGTTTCCTGTTTTAATACTATTTTTTAATTTCTTCAATTTTTTTTTTTCTGGAACTGGGGATTGAACTCAGGCCCTTGTGCTTGCGGAGGGAAGCGGTTATCCCACTGAGCCATCTCTCCGGCCCCTCAATTTTTTTTTTTTTAAATTTGTGGTTCAGAATAGCAAATATAAGCATGCAAAATTGGTTAGAATATTTAAAAAGAAGAAAACAAAGTTGGTAGTATCCCTAGATATATCTGTATCCTGAGCACTAGGTGAAGGTTTGTCTCTCTGGGAGAGCTCAGAAAGGTGTAAGAGCTCCATAAATGATTGCTTTCTCAACTTTCTTCCATCTAGTCATGTAGCACGAATATTTTACTTTACATTAATTTTTGTACAGATGCTGTGCCACATAATCAGTGAGATAAAATAGTAGAAACTCACTGAAACACAGATCTGGAGTCAAGAAGAGAGAAACTGAGGCGTCAGCAGAGACTTCGGAAACCTCTCAAGAGGAACCCTTCCTTGTCTCTCTCGGCTTCTGTGCCCACAGGCCATCCTTGCCACCCATTGGCTGGTGCAGGCATCGCAATCATCCCTGCTCGAGTGCTCTCAGGGCTCTTCCCTTCTGTTCTTTCCTATCCACTGCCTGTTTTGATCACTGTGTCCATCTTTCCCCAGTCATTCACTGAGACTATACTCTAATCTCATCTTTATCTACACCAACTGTGGCTCAAAATAACGTCACGTGCAAGAGTACAGGGGCCTCAGCTTCATCAGAACTTTTTATGGGACCAAATTAAAGCCTTAACAGATTGAAGGGGAGAACAAAAACTCTACCTTCTCATGCATTAAGGCTTTTAGGTTCTCACACTGAATCCAATTGGGTTGATCATGGACATTGTAAAACCTGATGGAATCCACATTAAACAAACTGAATGAATGAAACACCAACTCCTTTTTATCATAAGTGACTCTTAAATCTGAATGGTTTTTTGAAAACATAAAATATTATCTTCTCTTATTTTCATCTTTACAATGGGTTCAACAATTTTAACAAAGTAAAGATTGTGTAAAAGATAAACTTAGGAGAAAACATGGGCTTCTACAATGCAATTCAGAAACTACCACTTGGTGGCAAGATAATGCTGTTGTTAGTATGCCTAGATCCGACCTAAATATTTATGCTTTTCTACAAGCTTGAAGTAGTTTTGCAAAGGGCCTCAGTGTAAATTAGTGACATTCATATTTTAGAGTAATGTAATAATACTGATTCTTTAATAAAATGTGTAAAATCCAATTCAAACCATGTGTTAATTCTTGTATTGATTATCATCAGCAAGATGATAAAAGGAAACATGACAACACATTTCAAAAAAATATTACTGCTAGACGTATGTAATATCTGTTGTATTTAAATTCTAAGGGTAGTGCTTTTGATAAAACAATTTTGTTTTCAGTTTTTATCCATTGACAGCTCACATGTATTCAAAATGGTATTTGTATTTCTCTCCTAGTACAGCTTTAGAAAAATTTCTCCATAAGTTTTTCAACTGCTGCCACTTGTACAAGAAAGAATTGTACTCTAACCAAGCAAATGGATTCCTTCAGCAGTATAGACTCACAGTGTCATGCTTTGGTAACATACAAGATTTTAATAATGGATCCATCTTCACTCTAAAACACAAAGGAACATAACCATTTCCAAGATTATCTGCTTTATGAATTAATACATTATCAATAGGAAAGGTCTATTTACTTCTACAAAAGAAACTGAGAGTAGATAATTAAAATAGATTTGCATAAAGAATATTACCTGATAAAGAGAACACCAAAGATAAAATGACACTCTTTTTCTTATGTATTTGGTTGTTTCAGGGTCTCACTATGCAGCTTGGTCTTGTGGTGATCCTCCTGCTTTCAGCTTTGACAACACTGGGATTACGGGCATGTGCTGCTAGGCCAGACTCTGGCCAGCTCAGGTGCCCTGGGGACAGGGCTGGTGTGGCATGTGGTGACAGGAATCAAACTGCAGTCCCTGTGCTTGACTAAGCTTGCCTAAGTGGGCACTTTAATCTGCTGAGTTATCTTGCCAGCCATAAAATGATATTTTTAAAGCAAGTGTATTGAATGTAAGTTATAATTTATTGTTTGATAACATTTTCAGTGATTATTTCAATATAGCATAGGTAACCTTTGTAGGGGACATTTGTAGCAAAGAGTAGAACTTTAATTCAAATTGGAGAGACAAGGATTTGAACTGCTGTATTTTCATGTTACTTTTTTTTTTTTCAGAACTAGGGATTAAACTCAGGCCCTTGAGCTTGCCAGGCAAGTGTTTATTCTACTGAGCTATCTCCCTGGGCCCTCATGTTACATTTATTAAATGTGTCATAAGTTATATTTAGATCTCCCCCAAATCTTTACTTGCACATGGGTGGGTTTCCAGGTGGCGACTGAGTCATAAGGGTATAGTACTCATAAGTGGACAAGCCCATTAAGAGTTTATAGCTGAATATATGGTAGGGAGGTGAAGCTTTGTTGGGGGAAGGGGGTCCCTGGACACATGATCTGGAAGGTTCTCTCTCCTTCCCTTTTCCCTTGAGCACTGTCTGCTCTTTCAGGCCAGGGCTTGTGCAGCTCCCCCTCTGCCATGCTCCTCTGCCTTGGAGCCAATCAGCCATGGACTCCAGCCTCCTCCTTTAACCTGTGGCTATGGAATAATGTGTCCCAGTAGTGAAGAAAATAACTAAGACACACTGAATATTTTAATTAGAAAAATAATCATCTGCAGCATCACGATTTAAAGTAACCTTTGTCATACATTGCAATTTAGTCTTTACCTAGTCACAATTCCATTTCATTTTACTTTCATCATTTGTAAAATAGAAATAATAGTACCTGTTTGACACTGTTAGTATGATAATTTAAGAGAACTATCCATTTAACATACTTCCATATGAGCTTGATGGAAAATAGGATGAATGCTTAAATTAAAAAAAAAATTGTAGAGTAAAAGACACACTACCATAAAGTTCCCCTTCCTCTCTTCAAACACACTTATCTCATCACTCTTGCCATGGTTTTTAAGCATTTCAGGGCATGTTTTTTTCCATGAATCTTTAGTTACACTATAGTAGCTGCCTCTGTCTCCTGAGTCCTTTTAAACATTTACCTTTCATGGTCATTCTGACATTGAAGAAGAGCCAGAAGTTGCATTATGTCAGGCCCAGTGAACAAGGGGAAAAGGACATGCCTTACTATTTTTATGACTTTACCTTTCCACGGGATGGCCCTTGGCAGCAGAACTCATCTTTTTTTTTTATCACATCTCATAAAGACACTCGTGAAAGGGAACTATCAGATCTACTTCAGAAAGTAGCAGAGAAAATGGGTGAATGGGTTTGAAGTAAACAGAACTATATTGAAGGCATTTCATAGCATTGTGCCTTTTCCTGTATTGTTTTACATTTAAGCATCTACTGTATATTTTGATTACCTGTTACAGTTCTTTGCATACTGTAAACAAGTGATATTTATCTAATTATTTTCTGTGAGTATCCATGAACACATACTTCTCACATGTTGATTGAATGGTGAGTGTATTGGAAGAACCTTGGGAAAGATATTTCTACCAAATTCCTTTTAACTAAGTATTTTCACAGCTTCCAAACAATTTCCAAGCAGGAAAAGATTACGGGGTCATTTTGGCTGCTGACAGATCAATTTTTCTTGATCTCTCTAGCCTTTGGTGTCCTGCTTTGGCTGGTGATCTGAAATCAAAGAGTGCCTGGAGGTGTCACATTTTCTGGGCAAGTGCTGGAGTCCTGTTGTGCAATGCCCACCACAGCTCTGATGAGCTTTTCTACTTCTGAGCCCTGCCCTTTAATGAATATTGCCAGGGGCTGCAGCTTCTAAACTTTTCCATTTTTCTCTGGATCTTTTCAGTCTCTTAACGTATTGCCAGAGCTGATAGAGACAGATACCACAAAGACACAGGGGACTTAAATAACCTCCTCCATGGTTACTGGAATTGGCAAAGGCAACACACTGCTGAGACAATAGATTCTTACTCCCAACTAGTACAAATGTGCTGTACGAATTAGGTCATAGGGGAAATCTTTCTTTTTTTCTCAACTTTTTGTTTGACTGCTTGTTAATTTAGCAAAGTAATTCATCATAGTCACTATGAGTATGAATAAATAAGTCATGTTAGGAAATTATATACTAAGAGATAATATTTCTGTAGTAAATCTAGCATTTCAGAGTGTTATTTTCGTTTCATATGTTTATAAGGAATGTTTAACTCATTTCAGTGAGATAAATAAGCTACTTTAAGAACCACATTCGCAGTCATCTCCTATCACAAATAATGATGTCAAAAGAGGCTTTAGGGGATCAGAGAACGCTGGAGTATTTTGCAAAGCTCAGTAGACAGACACATGAGAATTAGTCACTGGCTGCTTTATGGAACAAAAACATTTCTTACTCTTCACTCTTTCTATTTAAATTACACAGGGCATTCATATGGTCTTGATTAGCTATTTGATGTGGTAATATAGATAGATTTGTTCTGCTTCCATTTTAAAAAGACAAGATAAAATTTGAGAATAATAGTAAAGGTGAAATTATACTGATCAAAATTCCTATTAAAATGTATGCTTTCTGGTTCTTGCACTAGGAAGACAATATGTTATTTACACGTGTGGGTCTGATTCATCTCATTTATGAATATAGCCTCCAGTTGTATTCATATACTTATAAAGACTTCCAGTTTGTCTTTCTTTATAGCTAAGTGGTACTCCATTGTATAAAATAACACATTGTTTTCAGCCATTCCTTAAGTGATGGACATTTTGATTATTTCCATGACTTGGCTATAATAAATTGTGCTGCTATGAACATGGGTGCACATGTATCACTGCTGTATGATGTTTTCAGTACAGAAGAGAACTAGCGGGATTGAATAGAATTTTCAGTCCCAGTTTTTTGAGGAGTCTCCACACTGATTTCCATTGTGGTTGTACCAATCTACGTTTCCATCAGCAGTGAAGAAGGGTTCCTTTTTCCCAAAGCCTCTCCAGCATTTGTTATTAGCTGGTTTCTGTATGATAGCCATTCTTTCTAGATACCATAGATATCTCTATGATACTATTCTAGAGATGGTATCTCGTTGTTTTAATTTGCATTTCTACAGTGGACACTGTTGAGAAATCTGTTTTTCTGTATTTATTTGCAACTTGTACTTTTTCCTCTGAGAAGATGCACATTTTTGGATTAGGTCTTTGAATTTTTGGGGCCCAATTGTTTTTTAGTTTTTATATAATTAGGTAGAAGTCTTTTATCTGAGTTATTGTTGGTTATGTTTTCCCCAATGTTTGGGTTATCTTTTCACTCTCTTGGTGATTTCTTTTGACATGTAGAACCTGAAGAAATAAATAAAACCTGAAAAGTATACTAAATAGCACAAAACAGAAAGAAACTGAATTTAAGGATTGAACAATGAAGATGAGACAAAGGAGAAAAGATAGAGCAAAAGGAAGAGAGGAAGTTATGCAAGTATAGACATATGATGGCTGAGATGATTGTGCTAATAATTTATCTCAATAAATTTGAAAATAGCAGTAAATGTTTAGAATTTTCACCTTGAATAACCCTATGTTGATATTTGTGATCTGAGCAACTACACTGAGGACAACATTATGTAATACAAAGCCCATGATTGAATACCTCTCATCTTGGTCTTCTGAATGCGTACTTGTTTCTAATTTGTTTTCAATTGTTTTACTCTCTTTAAAACAAACTTTTTTAAAAAGACAAGGAAAAAATAAGATTTCTTGAAAGCAAGCTTTAATATATAATATTTATCCAATTTTGTATGACTATATCTGTTAATGTGAGCAACAGATCTGACAATAAAAGTAGATAATATAATAACTGCAGTTAATTAGCTATTCTGTTTTAAAAATCCATAACATATGTATGTTAGCCTGTTTCTAGCTTTTTTCTATTTGTTTTTGCTTCTGTTTTTATTTTTCAAAATAAATAAAAACATTTTTTTTAAATGTATGCTTTCCTGTTTGGTTTTCAGGTGTTTTCTTATTCTACAATGCAGGGTGTGTTGGAATATCAAAGTCATACCCAGCTGCAAGGTCCAGCTTGCCAAATATTGTAAAACATTTCCTGCTTCCATGCAGAATTTTAAAATGTTATCTACTTTGTGAATTTAACCAATTAATAACAAATTAGACACTAAAAAGTACGTGGGTAGGTAGTTAGATCAATGTCAGAAAAATGTGAATTTATCTTCATTTACGTTGGACAAAATTCACTCATATTTGTTTTTTAATTATACTTATTTCCTCATAACAATAGCTTTTCATCATGTAATAATTATATATATATATATATACATACATATATATATATTTTTTTTTTTTTTGATTGATTTCAGTTTTTCTTTTTTTGTATACAGGGTCTCACTATGCAGCCCACATTCACAGTGATCCTCCTGCTTTCTGCCTTCCTAGTGCTGGGATTACAGGCACACGCCACCACGCCCGGATTCCAATTGGCTGCTCAGCGCAACCAAAGGCGGGGCCGGCGCGGCATGCGGAAGCAGAGATCGAACCCTGGCCGCTGCGCTTACGTTGTCAAAGCGTTTAGTCTGCTGAGCTATACCGCCGGCCCTTTGATTGATTTTATTTAGTTCTCGACATACCAGTCTCTGATTTCCATTGCTATGAAAGTATAAATACATTAGTACTTCTTAGTATTTCCTCTCAGTTGCATGAGGTGCTTCCATAAGCTAATTGATAACTGTTTCCCTATACTACTCCACTCATGAGTTATAGCCTTCAAATAATCAAATGCTTAACCTTTGGCATACAAGATTGCAATAAGTTGAAAGAGGCTACACAGCCCATGTCGTATATTTGCTGTAAACACAGACTGAAGAATTGGTTGGAATCTATGAAAAATTCTATTATGGTAGATTATATCAGTGATGTGTTTTAAAGTTTGCCTGTCGCTATGAAAGTATAAAAATCAGTAGCAGTATTGAATTCAACTCGATTGCCAATAGAGGAGGACTGGTTATATTTTGTTACATTCTTCCAATCATAAAATATGAACTGATTAATAAATCAAAAAATTAAAACATAAGTTATTTCCCCAAATTGAAAAGGATGAACAAAAATTTTGAGGTTTACTTTGGAAGACAACATGTATGAGAAAAAGAAGACACTGTTATGGATAAAACATGCCATCAATGGTTTCCCTCCTAAGAAAATGCATTATCAAAACATGAGCTCAATGTTTTAAATTTAAGGGAGATTATAGTAAAAAGACACACTGACGTCAAGCTCAAAATGTCCCTCCTTGTCAAACTAACTTATCCCATAAGAGGTGGCCTTCCCTTTGGGTAGGTAGGTTCATTGACCAGGTCTGGAAGTCCTCTTCACTCAGTGCCTTACACAGTGTGACAGCAAAGAAAACAGTGACTGCTGCTAACCATCATTCTTGGCACAGCAGGCAGATGAAGACATTATCGTGTGTCCTCACTCACCATGTTTACCCAATCTGAATCCACATGACTTCCACATAGTCCCAAATTCAAAATGATCACAAAAGGTAAACACTGAATTGATTATGGAGACTGAGGCACCTATACTGTGAAATTAAAGGTACAAGACAGGACTTGCCGAAGTGCTTCAAATAGTGGCAGACTAGGGGCCGGGGAGATGGCTCAGTGGAATAAGTGCTTCCCTGGCAAGCGCAAGGGCCTGAGTTCAATACCTGGTTTCAACAAAAGAAAAAAAAAAGTGGCAGACCGATGGGATGTGTTTGAGGTGAGATCTATGTTGAAGGGGATTAGTGGAAATGTGGTTGTTTTTTGTTTTTTAATTGTTATAGGTGTTTTTAATTAAAATTTGCACTGGGTTTTCAATAACTCCTGGTAGAGTATGCTAATAATACCAGGATGTCTTAAAATTATGCAGAGATATAGACATCGTGTCAAGTTCTTATCCAACTACCACAGTCAATAATCCTGGTTATAATAGCACATTGTTTTCAGATATATTAGTACTATTGTTTACATTATATGTGTTTATATTTTTTAATTATACTCTAACTATTCTAATGCTTTCTGGTCAACTGGGTAGACTTCTTGATCCTGCCTTTCCTGCATCGACATAAAGAGCTTATGATTTCATCTTATGTTTTAGTTTTTTTAAAAAAATAATTTTTTTTTAAGGTATAACTATATCTTAAATGTCAAATTCACTAAGTATATATGCTTTGGAAGTAATTCATAAAAAGAAACAATAATGAACCCTTGAAATCAACTATGAAAAACAGATAACTTCCTAACAACAAATTAGGTAAAATGCTTAAACATTTATAAGTTAAAAAATAAAAATAAAATAAACCATCTGACATTGTGGTAGGAAAAGTTGAACATGTTTTCTCATCAAGAAGTAAATACCACTAGGACAAAACGCTATATAGTTGATTCACGTTTTGTAAGTTGTTGCTATTAACTTGAGTATACATTGGGAATATTTTGATCAATGGGCAGGACATCCTAGTGAGAATAAGTTAGGCATTTGAGCTCAAGACGTGTATTGCAGTGCATGGTAGCAATATTGAGAGAAAGCATAGTGCATTTCTGAAAATATTACAGTGAGAAGATGGATACTTGCTTTTTCCACAATAGTCATGGTAGGAAGCATGAAGTTTATGTCTATTATATAGATTTAGCCATATGGGTTTTTTTTTTTTTTTTTTTTTTTTGCTGTACCGGGGATTGAATTTAGGACCTTGAGCTTGCCAGGAAAGCACTTATTCTACTGAGCTATCTCCCTGGCCCCATGAGATATTTATTTAATTCAAAACATAAAATTGGTATAATAAAATTCATCTGTGAATATAATAACAAACTTGCCAGTTTGGAACACACACAATATTTTAATTTTTTAGTGTTTTTTATTTAACTGATAATGAAGATCACTAGCTAGTTTTCAATATTCATAACAAGCAGAAATTATTCGTGCATTTTTTTTTCAGTTATAATGTTTTCAAATCAAGCTAGGATTTTATTCAAACATGTTTTCTACAGGAGTATATATCAATTATAGCAATCACCATACATAAAGTTAGCCATTTTTTAGAATTGTGACATGACACTTTAATCATAATACAAATAAGTATTAGCAATTCTTTGGATAAAGAAATAGCTTAGAGATCTTGTGGGGTAGAAACTTAGTGGGTAAAATAAATTTTGGAACAAATAACAGCTTTTTTTTAGACAGATGTTACTAAAAAGGCTAAAATAGTCCACATTTCATACATCTTCATTGAATCCTTCCTTCTTTCTTTCTGAAAAACTACACAAAAGTTCTAGATTCACTATTTCATATCTCAGCTTGGGTGATTTCTTGGTTCAAATAGTAATGGGCAAGAAAACTATGGGGAAAATTGTCTTATATTTGTAAAATAATGTTATCCTGGGGTTTTGCATTTGAATGTACATCCTTGATTTGTAATGAGCCTCATAAGAATAAATCAGTCAACACTAGGTTTGATTCTCACAATATTTCTTCAGCGTAGCAAGTCTTAGAAGATATTAAAAAAAAACAAACATGTAGCTGGGCGTGGTGGCGCAGGTCTATAATCCCAGCACTCAGGAGGCTGAGGCAGGAAGTTTGTTGTGAGTTCGAGACCAGCCTGAGCTTAAGGCCAGCCTGAATTGCATAGTGAGATCCTGTCTCAAAAAGACAAAAAATAAAAAAAATAAAAAATGAAAAAAAAGTGGACTTGATGTCAAAAGATAGGGTATATTTTGTGAAAGTGAAAATGTTTTGTCTTTGTGCTTTTTAAAAGTATTAGCAAGCCAGGCATATGAATATAATATAGTAAACCCTAGTTTTATGGAAGAAGAGTTACCAAGTTCTATAAAACTTAATTTTGTGTTGAAAGATAGAAATTTCATTCAAGTATTTTTGAAGATATTGAATGAATTCACCAGCAAATAGTTCACAATAAACAAAAGAAAAGCCAAGGTCTTGCTTCTGAGGTTCGCCTCCATGTAAACTGGGCAGTCAGGTGGAGGATATGTTCAGGATGTTTCTTGTTTTGTACAGTGAGGGGCTTCTCTGGCCAACAAACACCTGTTGGCATATACCCTTGGCTCTAACCTTTGGTTGACAAGCTGTTCTGTGCCTCATGGAGGCTGGCTGAAGAAAGCTACAATCAGAGATACACTTGTGTTCTCTCTTCCTATCAGAGAGCACACACGTGTTCACCTGCCATGTGTCTATAATCCTAACTGCCCCGTAAGTCTTTTTAAAGTTACACTTGGCTCTGCTAGGTTCCTGGCTCAGAATAAGTGCTCAGTTAGTAGTTGTTGAACATAATTAGCTTCTTTCCTGTAATCCTTCCCTTCTTTGCCAACCTGAATAAATACACATATTTGTATCTGTATACGGTTTCAACATATGCTCTGAGCAGCTTAAATCTCTAGCTACCATTTTATGAACATGGTATATTCAACCTCTCTTTTAAAAGGTGTTTCATCAATCTACAAATAACCATACAGATTGAAATATATATATATATATATATATATATATATATATATATATATATTATGGATAAATTGTTATTTATTCTGTGTTCAGAAAAGACTTGTTGGCTGTGTAAATTGCAGATCCCTTCTCCTAACTCTGTTCTACAGTGGCTGCAATAATACATAATATACTGTTTGCGTGTACTAAGCAAGTAAATAAAAAAACATAGTGCAAATTAATAAAATTTTAAGTGATGAAATTTTTCACACATGAAATAGCAAGATGACTTGAATTCTGTATTGAAAATAGAAAGTACAAATTCTCAAACACTTAGTATATATTTAATGTTTTGCATATGTAAATTTAGATTTTGCTAGTAGATTGAAGGATAAATATCTTTACTCCTGTTCTACAGACACAGAAACTAAAGTTAAGAAGTTATTGTGTCTAGGGTACAAATCAGAAAACAGCAGTATCATTTTATTTTTACCCAATCTTCCCTTAATTACTGAAAACTTATTCTCAGCTTGGCTTTTCCTTGAAGATTGTCTCAATTTGCGCTTTACCTTTCTAATCCATAAATTATGAGCATAGCTGTGCTCAATATTCATTCTTAACCACCTCATTTGTTCAGAATAAGAGAAATTAAATTTGAAAA
Organism: Ctenomys sociabilis; assembly: GCA_004027165.1. NCBI lineage: Eukaryota > Metazoa > Chordata > Mammalia > Rodentia > Ctenomyidae > Ctenomys > Ctenomys sociabilis. The sequence goes on from PVKA01029954.1 coordinate 21,178, forward strand.
CTTCATCCTTCATCCATTTATTTCACATTTAACTTTCTCTAAAGATACTAGTGGCAAATGGGTTCAGTGCAAGTCGTATATTTGTGAACTTTTAAAATGAAATAAAACATTATAAATAAATACTGCTCTAAATATTTAAATCAGTTAATTTGGCTAGATGATACATTCAGAACTTTAATAAACCTGTCAACTAATTGTGTGTTTTCATCTGGTTTCTGCATGTATCTACACTAAAAAAGGAAAGCTTTACACATTTGGGACATTTTTTTCTCCTTTACATTCTTGTGCTTGCTTACACTGCTTTCTTAAACATTCATTTAAAAAGCAAGGTTTTAACTAGACATAGTGGCGAGCACAGGCAGCCCAAGCTGCTAGTTTGGTTAGGGGCAGTAGGATCACTTAGCTCAAAATCACATGGCTCAAACAGAAGACATAAACAGACCCTGGCTCAAAATACAGAAACAAAAATAAGTCTTTCTGTTGCCCCACAAGGTACATAAGTACTTGTGACTTTGCCTGGCTGCCCCATCAGTGAAACCCTCAGTGGGTTTAATGAGCCTACTGAGCAACGACAAAAGATAAGGAAGTTAAATGAGAATATTAAGAAAAAATATTTTAAAATGCAGAATAGAAGGATCACTATGAGTCTGGGCTGTGTAGTGAAACTCTGCACACACAAAAAATGTAGAATACAGATTCAGACACAGGGGAAATAAAAATTATGCCCTAAATAAGCCATAGAAAAAAAGTAATTTTGAAAAGCAAGAGAAATAACCCGGCTATGGTGGCACATGCCTATAATTCCATCATTTGTGGAAGGCTGAGTTAGGATGATTGCCAGTTTGAGCTTAGTTTGTGCAGTTTAGTAACTTAGTGAGACAACATTTCAGTGTTGAAATAGGAGACATAGGATGTAACTCAGGATGAAAACCCTTAGTTCAGTTTACAATAACACACACATATATGAAAGTAAAAACAAATAAAGGAAAGCTACAGCGATTTCTTTCCACTACGCTTCCCGCCAAATCAGTATTGAATCTTGAAAAATAGCTAAAGATAACTCAACAAATTCAGCATTCATGCTCTATGAAACATTTATTTTGTTTAGAAAAATAAATGTTTTTTTAATTGAAAGATTATATTTAAATATTAATGGCATAAGACTTTCCATTTCCTGTATTATACTAGACTGATACTATGTATTCAGATAAAGCCTCTGGCTAAAAAGAATTAAAAATACAAAAAATTCACTCTACTGAATATGCAAGCCACCCAAGGCCTGAAAGTATTTCCACAATATGTCTTCAACAAAATCCTGAATATTATAAAACATAAGAATACAAATGAAACTCAGTTTTTTAAAAGGGCAGTGGACATAGACACCTTGACTATCAGAGTTATTGGATGCTAGAATACTCTGTTTAATTTTTTTAAAACATATTGGAAAATCTCCATGATTTAGCAACTACATGCATTGATATAGCAGATTTGAAATAAATGGAATATATTGAATATAAAATAAAATTGAAGGGATATGTTTCTATGTTATTGAATGTGGCTACTAATAAAGGAATTGGAGGACAGAGTAGCAAAAATACAGTATGCAGAGTAAACAGATGGTGATAAAGAGCACAAATTGAGAGAAGCTAGGCAACATAGTAAACAGAAACAGAAAATCTCTGTAGTTTCAAGAAGAAAATAGCATAAATAGTAAGCACCCAGAAATAAACAGTAGTTAAGAAAAATATGCAACAAAATAGCACAAACTATTTGTAAGTATCTAAGATACTTACAAAATTCCAAACAAAATAAATAGAAGCACTTACATGTAAGTGATGACAACATCAAGAGAACATTAATTTAAAAAGATATAAGTGAAAAAAATCTTCCTAAGGACAGATAATAAGGCTGAGAGATTATTTCAAACAGCAGCTATAGAAGCCAGGATGTCAATAAAAAAATCTAGGCCTCTGTATCACAAAATATATTTTCATACCTGCAGTTTGTCATTGGTGAAGAAAATTTGAAAGATACACTTCAGAAGACACGAAAATGATCACAGGAGTAATGTTTGTGATATAAGAAATACTAGAGTAAAAGTGAATTGGTGACTTTATAAGGAAATCTAGCAAATACCAACTGTACATAAGAATAGGAATTACATTTACAATTAAGAAACAAATTATAGCCAGGTGTGGTGGTGCATACTTGCAATCTTAGCACTTGGAAGGCTGAAGCCCGGGAATCACTGTGAGTTTGAAGCAGACCTGGACTGTGTAGTAAGTTCAGAGGACAGCCTGAACTACATAGCAGACCCTGTCTGTCACTTTTCTCATGCGGGGGCAAACTATCCAATACCCAAGATTAAATAGGGAAAGATTTATTCAGCTCCCAGTTTGTAGAGGTTTCAGTCCGTCATGTGACTCCACCACAAGGTGACAGGGCAGAGAGGCATTGCAGAGTAGAGACAGGGTGCAGTAGGCAACGGAAGCAAGCGAGCAAGGCTGGCCACAGTTCCTTGTATCTCCTGGGCTACTTGGGGTGGGGAGCACTCACATCTTTAATCCTAGTGATGTGATCCTAGCTTTGCACCATGAATCAGTTCCATAATGCAGATCCAGCCACCTCTGCAGCCCCACCTATGATGTCACGATCCTTTGGGGGACATCGAGGCATAAGCCTCACGTTGTCTCAAAAACTAGAATTATAATCACTTATACTGTTTTATTATTTGAGAGTGTCACAAGTTGTATGAAAATGTAATGTATTCTAAAGGATTTTGACTCAGAGGAATAACTTGCTCAAAGTATTATTAATTACTAGGGTTTGATAAATATATTGTCATTTTTATAATTAACTTTGAAATATGCATATGAATTTTATATTTCAAAAATTACATTAAATCCCTCTTCCCATATGCTGATTCGCACAAATAAGTGTAGAGAATCTATAAATATATGGCTGAAGCCCAGTAACTACTTCTAGGAATATTCATTTAACTGTGAAGACTAAATTCAAAGAAGAAATATTTCCTTATATGTGTGTTAGGTATTTTCTCCAAAAAGATTGTATATGTACAAAAAGACTACATTTAACTGATGATTGAATGATTGATTAAAAAGCACTATATAATTATTCTGATATATTATTATTAATAAATTATGAGCTTATATCTAATTATATACAAAGACTCATAAATATGTGAATGAATTTGTATGTTTAATGTATTTAGAATAATTGAAATAAACATTTTCCTCTATGTAAGATGGTATTCATTTTTTTAATATTTTATTTATTTACTTGGTGCAGGGTTTTCCACACAGCTCAGATTCATGGTAATACTCCTGTCTCAGCCTTCCCAGGACTGGGATTAGAGGCATATGCCACTACGCCCAGTATCAGGGGCTGGTTCGGCACCAGGTCGGCCCAGCACGTGCTCCTGGGGATCAAACCTGGGTCCTTACATTTGCCAGGCAGGCACTTAGATTGCTGAGCTGTCTGCCCCAGCCCCTAAGACAGTGTTCTAATGATAGAACATTTTTTTTTTTTTTTTTTTTTCCCTTTTTTTAAATGTATTTGGTAAAAGGTCTCACTGAGCAGCTCGGACTAGCAGTGATACTTCTGTTTTCAGCCTCCCCAGCACTGTGACTACAGCTGTGTGCCACCACCCTGGCCTGGGTGGCTAGCTCAGCATGCCCAGGTGTGGGGCCAGAGTGGCATGTGGTTCTGGGGATCAAACCCTGGTCCCTGGGCTTGCTAAGCAGCCACATGGTCCTCTAAGCTATCAGTTATCCATCTGTATTCATTTTATTGTGATGTTAAACTAGTGGACTGTGTCATATCACTAGAAATTAATATCGGATTTACTATATCAAATAAAAATTCAAGAGAGGAACTCTTTCTTTTAAAAATTAAAACACCTTATAACTTACTGTGCTTTGTAATGTTGGCATATAGTACATATCTATAAAATATCTTTATTACTTCTTTCTGCTCAACTTGATGGAAAACAAAAATGAGATGAAAAATACGGGACTCTATTACAGCAAATATTTGTACATATGAATTCTGACTGTTTCAGAAAAATCTAAGCATCTTTTGAGGAGACAGTGAGCGGCCCACAGGGATGGACCTAGGGAGCTAGACGACACGGCACAGTCAAAGGCAGACTTGATCTCCCCTCTCCCTTGCTTCCTCCGTCTACTCCTTCACTTCTTAGTTCGTCCTTTTATTTTCTCTTGAGGAGTAAAAGGAGGAGAGGAAATAGTTGGAGGAGGAGGTAAACGTGTGGTAGAAGAACAAAATTAATATGCAGGGTGGGTAAAAACTCCAGAAAAATTTCAGCAGCATTTTAGAATAAAAATGTTTAAATTTTATCCATACTGTCTTTCCTAACAGTTAAATATTTAGTAAAGTGTGGTACATGAAGGGGCTTTGTGTGTATATTACCCTTTTCACTAAGGGAAAAATTAAAACTTTGAGATTTTTCATGGTACATTTGAGTTACAATGTAGCGGACAGGAGGACATCTATCCATCACTGAAGTAATTCAAGGAAATACTCGAGCCAGAAGTAAAGAAAGGGTGCATAACTTCCCCAACCACTAGTGATCTTCAGAAACAATGGAAATGATAAGGAACTCCTCCAAGGTGTTAAGACTTAAGAAAGCAAGTTACTCAGTCATCATTAGGTTTTAAATTCTTAACCAGACGTTATGACCTGCCAGGCAAGCGCTTATTCTACTGTGCTATCTCCCAACCTCTGTTATGTTAGATAAATTACTGATTCACTCACTATTTTACATTGCAGTCTATATTTCAAGTACATATTAAAATAATAAAACCAGGGCAAAAGTTTTCCTTCATATAACATAATATTTCATATGTCCATTTGTTTTATTTTATTCTTGGTGGAAACTGATTTTATCTAAGTGATCTACCAGCAGAAAGTTATATATACAGATTATAACCTGATTAATTTTTATAAAATGGACACACTCTTATAATCAATTGCTGTCTTGGTTAGCTTTTCTGTGCTAAGTCAAAGTATCTAATACCCAAAGGTAAAGTTCAAAAGGTTTCTCTCGCTCATAGCTGGTGGTGGTTTCCGTCCATAATCACCTAGCTCCAAGGCAGAGTGTCACACGGCAGAGGGGCACCCATTCATAGTGGAGGAAGACAACAAGAACAACAAGGGAGAGACAGACATCGCTCCCCATGCTGTGGGAGGCTGCCTGACCTAGACAATGGCAGCTCTCACACGCACAATCCTAGCATTGGATCAAGAATCGGTCGCAGACTCCACATTCAGCCACGTCTTCCCCCAGTTCTACCCCCTGGGACTGCATAAGGCTTTGGGGAGGGTCATCTAGAAACACAGAAAAAATTATTCAAGTCAAATGTAGCACAGTACCACCCCCTAGAATTCATGATTAACCTGCTGATTTGATGTAATAGTTTTTATCTGATTAGAAACCATATGGAAATGAAATAATTTAGTAATTTTCTCCAAATGGCTGCTTCAAAAATAGTTTATCAAGGCCATCTATTATATTGTAAAGGCCATTAATTTACTCTTTTGCATTATTTTATTTATATCTTTATTTTTTAGTTTTTGTTTTTTTTTTTTTGACAGGGTCTCACTATGCAGCCCACATTCATAGTGATCCTCCTGCTCCTGCCTCCCTAGGGCTGGGATTACAGGCGCGTTCCACCACGCCCGGACTCCATCGCCGGCTCAGCGCACCCAAAGGCAGGGCCGGCGTGGCATGCGGAACCAGGAATTGAACCCTGGCCGCTGCGCTTACCTAAGCAAGTGCTTAGTCTGCTGAGCTATACCGCCGGCCCTTTTGTTCCACTGAATTGATATACAGTTTATCAGTTCTGGTTTGGTTAGTCACCCGTGCTTATTTCTAGCTTGTACCCATCACAAATTACGCTGCTTGACTCTTTGTTATGAATTTAGTAAATGCATGTACACATTTGTAGACTGTATATTGTAACCTTGAGCCCAAAGGGCACACATTTGGTGGGTTTTAATACTTAAGATACTTTAACCCTTATTCTTCTAGTTGAATAGAAGCAGTGTGAAGAGTTGCAGTAATTACGCATTTTATTTATTTATTTATTTATTTATTTATTTATGCAGTACCAGGGATTGAACTCAGGACCAAACCCTTGTCAGGCAGGCGCTTATTCTACTGAACTATCTCCCTGGCCTTAGTATTCATTTGAAAGTAAGCCTGGTCTTTTTAGTACGGTTTACATTAATTTCTAAAGAAAAAATAATCTTGCAAGGTGTGGTGTTTCACACCTGTAGTTCCAGCACTTGGGAGGATAAAGTAGTAGGACCACTGCAAGTTCAAGACCAGCCTGGGCTATAAAGTGAGCTCAAGGCCAGCCGGAACTGCATAGGGAGACCCTGTCTCAAAAAGCCCAAAGAAAACAACATAAAAGCACAGCTCCTTAAGCATAGTACTTCTTTAATTTATATACATTTTCTTTATTATCAAATATATATATATATTATATATA
>PVKA01029955.1:0-27782 GCA_004027165.1 Ctenomys sociabilis
CCTCAGCTGGGGCCTAGCTTAGAAAAACATCTAATCTCTAGCCTGGGAACACTCTCCTAAGACAGGCCATTGTGACCCAGCCAGTCTTAAAAACAGTCAAAACCACAGAGTTAACTCATAGTTGTCCTTTTGCCTGCCCCTCTTAGTTTCACTAAAAAGCCATATATTCTCAAACCCACCAATTATTTTAAAGGTCAACTTAAACTAACCAATGCCATTCTCTTCTGTAACTGCGCTTACAAGACCCCTCCTCCCTTTGTCTTCCGGCTTAAAACCCAGCCCACAGTCAGCTCGGGGCTCTTGGTCCCTGCTTGTTCAGTGAGCCCCATGCATGCATGGAAAATAAAATCCCCTTGCTTTTGCATGAGAGGACATCTCTTGGAGTCTTTCTTCACGCGGTGGGCTTCTCAGACCTAACACAATGAAGAGGAAGATAAAATGAGAATTCACCCCAATTTTAATACAAGTATAAAATATAGAGATCTTAGTAGTGGGACTAAGCCCTAATTATTCATTCTCCCTTAATAAGAAATTGCCAAAAGTGCTAAAATCACTGTGAATGAGGTAGAGCTGCTGGTGATGAAAGCACTCTCAGTGGGGCTGGTGAGAGGTAGCATAGATGAGGTCGACAAGCGAGTCCACATGACCTGGGTGCAGCCCCGCGTGCTAGATCTGCAGCAGATCAAGGGGATGAAGGACCGCCTAGAGTTCTGGTGCACAGACGTGAAGAGCATGGAGATGCTGGTGGAGCACCAGACCCATGACATCCTCACCTAGTGCCTGGTGCCCCGTGGCCCCACTCCATCCAGGAGGCCTTTCTGTGGCCCATGAAACTCAGCAGCAGAGATCTGCATTGGTTTGGGGGAGTTGGACCCTTGTGGGAGTAGGGATTATTTTTGCTTTGAAAGCAGAACTGTTGTTGATAAGGCTGGATGCAAGAAGAAAGCTCCTTTATGGAGTATCTCAAAGCCTGTAATGGCCTCAGGTGATGAGGAAGGGTAAGAACCTGACCAGGAAAGGATGTCCTATACTCTGCAGAGGACGTAAACCCCAAGGAGGGTCCTCATCTACATCCATCTTTGTGGACAACTTTTCCAATGTGCAAGAATGAATGTTCCTGTAATAAATGCCTTTGTTTTGTCAAAAAAAAAAAAAAAAATAGGATGTCTCAGCCACAGGACCTTCTGCAGCAGTAACTGGCTACAGTCTCCTGCTGTAACTCCTGCGCTTGGCAGGTCAATATGCTCAGCGGACGCAGTCTGCTCAGCAGACCACAAGCCATTGTCCAGGAGCTGTGGGGCTTTTCTTAAGAGCTGTTTGGCCTCTTCCTCTTGCAGTTCCCTCATCCACCCTCTGCTTGAGACATTGGCTGTTTCTAAGCACAGGTAGGGCCACTGCTGGCAACAATGGGGTAGCAAGTGGGCGGACACTTCTATCTTTAAGCCGCTGATGTTGTAACCCACATTTAGTTTAAGCCATTTCTGCCCCCTGGAAATGACCCAGGGCCAGGGTTTATAGAGGTCCAGAGACTGGAACCAGCAAAGCCCTACCTACCCACCTGGCACTCTGTTGGCTTCTGTGCATCTGCTCAGGCCTTGTGACAAAGCACCACGAATTGGATGGCTTCAACAACAGTCACTGACCTATATCCTGCAGGCTAAAAATCTGAGATCCAGATGTCACTGGGCAGGTTTCTCCTGAAGCCTCTCTCCTTGCCTGACTGACGGCACCTTCTCCCTGTGTCTCCTGAGCGTCTGTGTTGAGATCCTCCCTTCTTATAAGGACAACCATATGCATTAAGCCCATCCCAGACCTCATTACACTCTAATCCCCTCTTTCATGAACATGCTCCCTATAATGTCACATTCTAGGGTCCTAAACAGACAGGTTTTCTTGGAGGATACATTTCAGTCCCCACATGGCCACTCCACCCACACAAATTCAGGGCTACAGAGGTGGGGCATTCCTGTACCTAGATCTGGCCCACAGGACCGTTGTCCTCCATGGCCCAGAACACACGGAGAAAGGCTGCAATTAAGTCTGTCCCCTTGGGGACTGCAGCCTCTGAGAGAATCAGAAGCCTGGCCTATCTGCAGTTATACACTTCCTGGCCTGGCCTCAAGGCAAGGAAACCCCCAAAGGAGGAAAAGATATCGGGGCTGATATTGGGCCTGCTGGAGGAGGGTGAGTCGTGTGAGCCAGTGTCCAGCACGCCCTGAGCATTCTCCCCCTCTAGGAGGCTTCCAGGCTGCAGTCCCAGGAAAACCATCAGCCACCACTCAGGCATCTGCCCAGCACCCCTCCGTCAGCTTCTTGGACAGAGGCTATCTCGCCCTTCCAGGAAAGAACTCTTCATGACCAGCCATCTAGGTGGGCCTGCCATGCGCTGCTGGGTGTGACCCAAGGAAACCCACTATAGACAAACACCATTGCCCAGGCCCTGCGTATTCACTCCCTCACAGTTCTCTGACACTCACTCCTCTTCCCAGTAAATGCCTCCTGTCCTTCCTTCCCCAGATCCAGTTGGCCACATCTGTTTGTGTCACCGGCAACAAGAGCTCAACTAGCATCAAGATTCTGTGAGAGTCATGCTAGATTTTTCTGGTGATGGGAGCAGAGGGCCTGGCAATGATACTGCACAGTGGACAGCTCTGGGGCGTGGGCAGCAAGGGTCTTCCAGGCCACACAGCACTCAAGGTGGCACTCACATGTCCCTCCTCACGGCTATACCATGATATCTCCTGGGGAAATGCCACATGCCATCCTCCATAAAGAGTGCGGCTGGACTTGTGAATGGGTGGATTCATTGAAGAGTATAAGGTCCTCCAGATTCAATTGCTTTCCAAATGCACAAGACATACTTACCTGGCAGGGGAGATACCATGATCACCAAATGCACAAGACTTTGGGGGAACATTTTAGATCTAAACAATAAGAGCACGTCTTTGTTTAATGGAGACAGCTTCACTTTGGGATCATGAGAAAGTTCTAGAAGTGGATGGTGGTGATGAGGGTACAACTTTATGAATGTAGCTCTGTATACCTAACATTGGTTAAAATGTTACAACTAAAAAAAGATGGGAAAAATATTACCAAATTTCCTTTATAGGAAAGACCTAGAGAGCTAGATCAACAGCAAAGAGCACATTAGTAGCCATACTGGGACCTCTGAACACCCGCTGAGCCCCTGAGGAGAAGTGGGGTCCCTTGGAATGGTGGAGTCCAGGCCTTGGAGCGCATCATGGCTTGCCTGGAACGTCCCCTCCTTCTGAGAGCAGAGATGCCATCCAAGACCAGTGGAGTCACTTGGAACTTACACACTGGTCAACTTGAGGGTGTCCCTGTAGCTTTCAAGGCTGAGACACTTGGTCACCAGCAGACTAAGGGCTGGGGATTTGGCTCAGCAGGAGAATGCTTGCCTAGCAAGCTGGAAGCCCTGGTTTCAGTCCTCGGCACTGAAAAAACAAAAACAAAAACAAAAACCTTCCCTAAAAAAACAACAAAAAACAGCAGACTAAGTAAATATAATGACTCACAGCATACCATGGCAGATGTACCCTGGTGTGACTGCACACGTCACCTCTCTGTGAGACCCTCCCTGGCGCAGGTCAGACCCTGTGTTTGCTTTGAGCTGGAAGACTAGGGCAAGAGCAAAGGGATTCTGATAATGTAATTAAGGTCCCTGATGGCTGGCTTAGAACTACAAATGGGAGGTTTCTCCGAGGACCTTCCCTAGTGGGGAGCCCTGCTTGGAGCCCTCTGTAGGACCCTCAGGCCTCAGAAGTCAGAGCCTGGATGAGGTGGAGACCCTCTCTGCGTGGCTGGCGTGGAGGGACCAAGCTACTGCAGAGTCCACAGCGGCAGGAGCTAAATTCTTCCCAAGGCCTCCCTATTCTCCAGGAGGCCTTGACTTCTGCCTACTAAACCTGGGCTGCGCATCTGCTGATCCACTGGGCCCTCAGAAGTGTACCATAATAAACAGGCATGTTTCAAACCCTTACTTGGCAGCAATTTGTTGCATGATTATAGCAAAGTTCTGCATGCATTAAATATACTTAAATAATATGCTACATTCATGATTTTTTAATGGGATATATGAAGTGTGATAAAAATATGATGGATATTTAATATTTTTAAAAAATAATTGGGGGGGAAATTATTGTGGGACAACCTGCTCGGGCTGCCCTCTTGTTGCTTTCTCGCACAGAAGCTTTCTTTCCCTCAATAAATATATTCTGCTCCTAAAAAAATTATTACAGTAAAAAACACATTGCCATTGGTCCTCCTCAGTCTACTCTCCTACTTTCACTCAGACACGCTTATCCCATCATTATTACCACTCTTCAAAGTAGTTCTAGAAGTCTTCTTTCTGTTTTTTTGTTTGTTTTTTTGTTTGCAGTACCAGGGATTGAACTGAGGACTCTGCACTTGCCAGGCAAGCACTTATTCTACTGAGCTCTCTCCCTGGCCCTAGAAGTCCTTTTTCATGAGTGTCTTGTTGCGTGCTTGTGGCTGCCCTGACATCCTAATTGATTCAAAATTTTTACTATAATTTATGGTCATTTTGACTTTGGGAAAGAGCCAGAAGTCACCCAGTGCCAGAGCTAGTGACTGAGGTGAGTCGGGACACATGGTAACATTTTACTCTCTGCCTTTCCACTGGATGGTACTCGGAAGCAATACTCACTATATTTTTTAAAGAAAAATCTTGCAATGACATGACAGAGGCCCTCCAGAACTGCTTCAAGAAAGTGGCAAGTTTTTTTTTTTTTTACTGTAATAAATTATTTTTATTTAAGTGCATACCAGAGTTTTGATCAGTCCACATATGACATCTGCATTTGTGTGTATACATATTGTTTCAGCTACCCTTCTCTTGTGGCCTGGGACATAGCTCAGTAGAATAAGCGCTTGCCTGGCAAGCCCAAGGGCCTGAGTTCAATCCCTGGTTCTGCCAAAAACAAAAAACAAAACTGTGCAGCTACCCTTCTCTTGTTGCTGGGACAAAATACCCAACGCCCAAAATGAAGGAAGGAAAGCTTTATTTAGCTCACAGCTTGTGGAGGTTCCAGTCCATGCTCAGCTGGCTCCAGGGCAGAGCGGCACATGGCAGAGGGCAGCCGTTTGTGGTGGTGGAGAACAGCAAAAGGCCAAGGGAGGAGCAGTGGCTGCAGCAGCAGCCAGCCAGCCTCTCTGCCCTCCTTACATTTGTGTGCAGATTCTCTGTCCCAGAGCGGATGCAGCACTCACACCAGAATCCCATCATTGGACCAGAAGTTAATCACAAACTCTAGAAGCCACCCCACGACTGAATGAGGCTTTCGGGGAACAACTAGACACAAACTGTAATACATATAATATATATATGTACTTGAAGTAATCAATATTTTTCTTCTTTGTAGCAAATAGTTGATGTAGTAAAGTGTACATTTATAGAATTATTGCAAATAGGGGCAGGGAGATAGCTCAGTAGAGTAGGCACTGGCAAGGGCAAGGTCCTGAGTTCAATCCCAGGTACCAAAAAAAAAAAAATTATTGCAAATAAATGCTGAAGAAATGATAGATTTAGAAAGTTATCAAGGGGCCAGGGAGATGGCTCAGTGGAATAAGTGCTTCCCTGGCAAGCGCAAGGGCCTGAGTTCAGTCCCTGCTTCCACAAAAAAATAAAAGAAAGAAAGAAAGTTGCAATTTTGCAACCTTTAACACAATTATAGAATGGGACAAATAGGGCTGTCCACCCCTCTGGAGGGCAGTTGGCAATGTCAATGTCAATGTCAATGTCTGACTGTGACAAGTTGATTGTTACAACTGAGCATGCTGAAGACATCTTGTGGGCAACAGCCAGGGATGCTGATAAACACCCTATAATGTACAGGATAGCTCCCACAACAAAAAAGTTTTCAGCTGTGAAACCCTGGGTGACCCCATGACAGTTTTTGTCCCATTGCTCATACTTTTGTAAGACCCCTACTTTGAAGATTGTGAACCTGTGATTTGTGGCTAGGCATCAGATTATTGCAAAGTGGTGGATATTGTACCTGGGAACCTGTCATGTCCCTGAGGTGCCAGGGTCACTCTTCCTCCTGCAGGGCTACAGTCTTCCTGCAGGGGATGGGGCACATGCCTGAGTACTGTGTGCAGAGGCCCGTGAGAGGTAAGGACCTCATTCCCACAAACATGTGAGCTGAGCTCAATAAGAAGCCAAGCACACCCAGAAGCTGGTCCCTCAGTTCCATCTACAGGAAAGAATGCCACCCAGGGACACCTCAGGACGAGCAGCACAAAGTCCAGCTCAGCTAGGCCAGGACATCTGGCTGACAGAAACCCAGAGATGATAATATGCACTGTTTCAAGCCAACTAGCATGGTGGATATAAAGGCCAATAAAATGGCTCTAAATGCCAACTGTGCCAAGGTTCGGCAGTTCTGATGCAGGACTTTATTGTTTCTGCAAAGAACTTTTGACTTTGCAGGCCTGTTTGGTCTGTTACAACACCGGTCATTGTCTCAGTTGTTTATTACCATGTGAAAGATCACTATTGGCTTTGTCACTGAAATAACTCACTTGCTGGTCATAGTTCTGCAGGATGGAAGGCAGTGGCTCAGCAGGGCTGACTCAGGAGACAGGTTCCCTCTGGAGCTGCCACAGGAAAATCCACTTCCAGCTCATTGAGGACCACTACTGGGTCCTTGTGGTGATGGGACCAGGGCCCCCACCTTAAGCTCACTTTGTAGCTCAGGCTGGTGTCAAACTCAGAACAATCCTCTTGCCTCAGCCTCCCGAGTGCTGGGATTACAGGCATGCGCCACCACACCCAGCCTGTTGAGTCCCTCTTACACCCTGGATCTCTCTGACTTCACCTTATTCAGGTGGATGAAACATCCAGGAAATCTCCCCCTTTTCAGGCCAACAAGTAGGTCTCCATAATTCTGTCCCTCAAATGTCTTTTTCCCTCATGCAGTCACAGGAACAATATCTTATCAGTAGGTCTGGGAATAAGGACACGAGATCTTGGGGGGAGACCTAGTATCCAGCCTACAGTAGCCATTGCATCATGATAGCAGATGAAGTTGTGGGGACCACTCCGTTAAGACCTCATGTAGAGAGTCATGTGCTGGCCAGTGTGGTTGGTGGTGACAGTGGTTGGCTGAACCCTGCTGTAGGAAGTGTTTCTGAGAACTGCTCATGCCATGAGGAGACCCACATCTGGGAGCTTGGTGACAGACAGTGCTAGGTTGCCACACCCACACCCACTCTCAGGGCAGTCACATCCCAGGACAGAGCACACCGGATGTCCAACGCCTCTTTCATGGGCAGTAGGAAGCCCTCCACCCTCAAAAGTCACCCCGTCCACTTGGTTGACAGATCTAACAAGAAACAGACAGCGAAAAACACTACAGATGCTCTACAGACTAGCTGTGAAGTTCAAAACATTAGGAATTTCTTCTTCAGACAGAAGACCTTACTTTTTTACCAAATAAAGGAAAGGGATTAAAAAAGAAGGGGTAGGTACTGATAAAATGGGTTTCAGCAAAAGTAAAATCTATTTGCGAGCCCTGAGCCTAGATTTACAGATATTTCCCTGGGTATTATAACAGCTTTCTGAAGAGTTCTTACCTTTGGGGAACATGAGGAGATGTTCGATGATGGAGAATGATAATAACCCACCTTCAGACTGCAGAGCAGGCATCAGGTGGCAAGGCCAGGGCCTGGGAGCTCCTCAGAGCTAGGGGTGACTCAGCATGGACCCCCTGACTCCTGACATGTTTGGCCAAGTGTGTGTGAGGTGGACATGTCCACCAAGAGCCTGGGGCTCTCTCTCTGTGTGGCCCGGGCAGGCACCATTCAGGGTCCCAGGGACAGCTCGGTGTCCCCTGTCTGTGACTGAGGCAACTGAGGGCCCAATTCCTGACCAGTGGAGACTACTTGCCTTGCATTTCCATCCTGCCCCATCTGCCTAAGTTGGCACAATCAGCAGTTGGAGCAAACATCCCAGGACACAGTGGGGGTGAACCTGACACCCCAAAGCCTTCCTGTATCACGTGTTGCCAGGGGTTTCTGTGGTGGGCTCCTGCCTCCTAGTATGCTGTGAGCTCTGTGAAGCCAGCGTTATTCTGTCCCCCTATCCCACAGAGGTTCCCTTAAATGCCACATAGTGAATGGGTCACATGTAGGTCAGGCCAACAACCACCAGCCTTTTCCTGGGGGGGGGTCACAGGTGGCTCCAGCCATCTCTGCAGCCCCAGTAGTTGGGCTGAATGCTCACAGGATCTCATCATCACCCACCCAGGTCCCTGTTGTTGCAGAGCATGGCCTGCGGGGGGGGGGGGGGGGGGTCCCAGGCTTCGCCTTTTTTTTTTGTCTTTTTTGAGACAGGGTCTCACTGTGCAGTTCAGGCTGGCCTTAAGCTCACTTTGTAGCTCAGGCTGGTCTCGAACTCACAACAATCCTCCTGCCTCAGCCTCCCTAGTGCTGGGATTACAGGCATGCGCCACCACGCCCGGCTCCAGGCTTCGCCTTTGGGCAGTGTCTGTCTTACACTTTCCCTGTCCTGCATAGTCCTGTGGAGATGTGGACTGTACACCTCCTTGCTGGCCCCCTGCAGGGTCCTTGCAGGTCTAAAGGCCCCTGATTCTCAGCATTACCATGGCTCCCTCCTGCCTGGCTGTGTGCCTGGGATGAGGTCTCCAGCAGTATCCTATGTCCCACCCCCAAGAACCAATGTGGAGGGGCCACCAAGGGCTCTGCCTCAGAGCCAAGAGGTTCTTAGCAAGCCAGCTGCTGGCTGCCTGGCTGTGTGTGTCCCTAGCACCCAGGGCCCCTTTAGCTCTGAAGAAGGCATAAGCATCTCCACCTAGCAAAGCCGTCAGGGTGATGGAGTCTACAGGAAATGGAAGAGTGACAGACAGCACAGACACACAGCCACGCGGTGCAGTTGCACAGCACTGACCAAGCGGCTGCCGCGCTCCCCACGGCCCTTCTCGGCCTGTCCACGTGGTAGCTCATCATGGCCTCATTGCAGCCCTCGCAGGTGGCCCCAGTATTGTTCTCAGTCACAGAGAAGCAACATGACATGTGGAACGGTCACCAGCTGTCATGGTTTGGAGGGGTTATTTTGCAAGGGGAACAATATAATACAGGATGTATTTTATAATATTAGTTTATAAGGAATCACCCAAGAATAATATATATTGCAAGTGCAGGAAATCTGTCCACTAAAGACTCCAGTTGAGGGCCTAGTCCTAATATCCTGTGTGAGTCCACCTGAAAACCTAGAGCTCATAACAATGTCTCCCACAGGTCCATCTGGAGGCCTAGAGCCCACAAGTCTCATGCAGGTCCACTTCACAGATCTGTGCTAGAAAGGCCCAAAGGTCGGTGGTGGAAGCTAGGAAGTCTATGCCAGTGGGATAAAGGGGTCTGTGCTAGCAGGCTGAGGGATCTGAACTGGAGCCAGGAAGCAATGCATAAGGTAAGCACCAGAGCTTCCCCAAGAGTGTCACAGTCATCCTCAGCAACAGTGAGGTCCCGAGCTCCTCAAATGGTGAGGAAAACCAAGTGCCCATCAGGAAAGCCAGTGTGACAAGCTTCTCCCTAAGCCTGAGCTGTGTGCCATCTTCCCCTCTGGAGCCAGGAAGGATGCTCAAGATGAGGACGAGAGCTCCTCCCAAGTTCTTCAGGAAAGCCAGCATGACAAGGTCCTCCAGCAGAAAAACCCGAGAGAACTTGCAGCTTCCAACAGCCCCACCAGCTTCTCAGAACAGCATCCCTAACAGCGTTTTGGCAGCTTCTGTTCTGTCTTTTGTGCTGCTGGCAACAACCTTTAGGTGGGCCACCTGTACCCAGCACCACACTAGTTTAATTCAACTGGGCATAGTAAGTTGACCACCAGTTAGAAATCTACTATGCCAGCCTTTCTCAGAGTCCCTTGGCTCTTAGATGAAGGGACCCTTATCAAGTGCCTTCAGGGACTGTGCTGAGCACCATAGAAATGTAGGGTCACACAGGTCCTACAGATGGGGTCACAGTTGGGTTCTCAGATGACCCATAAGCCCAGACACATTCCCAAGAGCACTGAGTTAGAGCAGAAGCCCAGAGGCCCACAGGCTGGCAAGCAGGGCGAGGTTCCTGGAACCACAGAGAAGCCCATGCCATGGAGCCCAGGGCCAGACACATAGGCCCAGATGGTTCTGTGACCAGGACACCAGTGCAGTGGCTAGGAGGACTAGGCAGGACTTCCCAGCTTTATACCTCATGCATCCAGCTTTGGTACCTGGGCCACCAACTGTAGCTGTGAATGGTCAGGCAGGGCTGGCTTCTGATTACCTAGAGCTACCTAAGCCAGTAAGAATCAGGTGACAGGTGTCACTGTGGCAACTCCAAGGCGTGAAGAAGCCACAAAAACCAGTGAGCTCCCATGGCTGCTCCTCCCAACCCGAGAGCTATGCACCCAAAGACCTGTCTGTCAAAGATGGAACCAGGCTGACCCTAACCCCGTGGCATAGAGTGCTTCTATATCCTTCAGGATGACAGGCTGTGTTCAGGGTGGCCTATGCTGACCTGCAGGGCTCTTTCCAAAGGTCAGGGCCATGGCAGGAATCCCTTGATCATGAACCCTTAACTAGGTCCAGTCCCAAAGAGGCAAATGAGGAAAGAGACCTAGGGGCTGCTAGAGGCTGGGACTGGGCAGCCAGACTAAGCTAGAGGCAGCACACCTAGGGTCAGATGGGCTCCAGGCCCTCAGTGGCTCCTGCACCCCACCTAGCCCTCCAGATCCTGCCATCTTTTCATCCTGCCCAGAACCTGGCTCTTGCAGGGCAGCAGAGACAGAGGCCAAGAGCACCTCAGATCAAGGGGAGTTGGGCAGGAAGCTCTCAACCTCCACATGTGGCTTGGACATCTTGTGGCAGGTGGTGGATAGAAAGGCAGGGCCAGCCTGGCTGGGTGGGGATGAGCAGGAGGTATCCATAGCAGCACGGCTGGGCTTCCTCCAAAGTCTGCTGGATCGGACCAGATGTGCTCTGAACCACATCAAACCCACATCCCTTGCAAGAACCAGCACCATGGCTGTGGTGAAGAGTGAGAGGGGAGGTAGAGAGACCCTGGACTCCAGCTGGGTGCTGACGCCAAACACTGAGCAGGCACATCAGTACCTGCTGCCCTTCACCCACCAACATCTGCCCACAGGCATAGGCAGGAGCCAAGGCATCTCTTGCTGACCCCCTGGGAGGGGCTGGGTGCCTGGAAACCTGCAGTCACCTTGGAACCAAGACCCACTCTCTCCCTGGTAGACCTGTGCCTCGCCTGGAGCTTCCTCCAAACACCAAGCAAGGGGAACAGAGTGATACACTCTTTTCTCAGCTGGGGCTGAGCTGGCCTCTTGGGCTTCTGTTTTGAGAAAGAACACATGTGTGTGAAATGTGCATGCCTGTGTGTTAGCATATCTGTGTGAGGTACCCGCACGTCCTTGCCTTCCTGTGTGTGTGACCATGTGCACAAGATTCTGCACACGAAGGGGGTGGAGTCATTTGCACCTCGCAGGAGGAGCCACCTGGAGGGTGGCAGGAGCCTGTCCCCTTGTATAAGGAGGGTGCCTGCTCTCTCCCTTGGGGCCTCATGTCTGTGCCCCTCACTTTCCCTAGCTTCTCTCACTGTCCTTGACCCAAACCTCATACCAGCCCCCCTGGCCATATTGTCTTCACCCAGCACCCGGAGTCACATCTGTGTCCCACTGTTCCTCCTGCTAAGGGCCCCTCTCTGTTTCCCCAAGGGTCAGAGTGTCCTGCTGGACAGTGTCTCATGTTTCTCTCCACCTACAGGCCCAACCACTCTCTTGATTTTCTGCACCTTCCCCTTGCTGGGCCAGTCTGTGTAAAGGCCTCTTCATCTCTAGCTCCTTCACCAGCCCCTTCTCTCAGCCAAGAAGTCAAGGCCTTGGCCTGACTGCCTGTGCTGAGGGCTGAGGAAAGTCTGAGGTCGGTAAACTAAAGCCCTTTCCAAGAACAACTCTGCATCCTGGTGTCTCAGTGGGCCCTGTCCAGATGAGCTTGTGTGGGGCAGGAGAGGGTCTTAGGGGAAGGTTGCTCAGAGGGGCCAGGCCCAGCGGATTCTTCGCAGCCCAGGTCACCCAGGATAGAGACTTTAGTTCAGAAAGCCAGGCCTATGGAGAGGTCCCTCCAGAGGGGAGCTCAGAGCAGGCCCTAGAACCGCACCTATGTAAAAAAGGCAGACTGTTGGCTGCACTACAGCAGACTCAGCCAGAGGTCTGTGTACAGAAGGGGCACCCAAATTCCTGCCAGGTGCAGTTGACAGACAGCAGAGGGAACGGGGAGTCTGGCTGGGACTCCCAGGAAACCAGGAAGCTGCTGCTCCTAACCCCAGGCGCAAGGGCCCACTGGGCCGGCCAGTCCTCTGAGGAACAGTAGGGGCCTTCAAGATGATGTGGAGGGGGAGGGCGCTGAGCCACGCACACCCAGTTCAGGGTTAGGATTCGTTCACAGGCCACTGACCAAGTAGAGAAGAGGGCCCCAGCCGGGCACTCCTGCCTACCTCACAAACCACACTAGAGCAAGGGCCAAGCCAGGAGAGAAGTCCTGGGGGAATCAGAGCCTCCCCTGAAGCTTCAGGAAAACATTCTGTGTCCAGAATGAGGGGCAGGGGCCTGTGGTGGCCCTTGGTCCTTTCTGACCCTGTGAACCCAGCAGTTACTGCACTGAGCTGTGACCCCAGAGCTCTCTGCACAGCAGGGTCCCTGCACTCTGAGGTTCCTACACAGCATGGTCCCACACAGCTGAGCCAGTGCCTATAGGCTTTGATTCACCCTGGCCTGCTAGCCAAATTTTGGGACGCTCTTGGCCACACCCCAAGCCCCCTCAAGCTCTTTGGAAGGACGGCCAGATATTCCTGATCTGGGGGAGACTGAAGAAGTTAGGACCAGGGATGTCCAGGATCAGAACACAAACAACCCAGGGATGCAGAGTAGGCTGGGTTGGGTGCTACAGAAAGGTAGGATGCTGCAAAGTGGGAGAACTGACCTCTGGTCCTAGGGTGGGGATTCCTACATGGCAGGAAGCCACAGATGGCCCAGACAAAGCCGGCCAGCCTCCACCCAGATATGGTCTCATGCCCAGCACACATGGGTGGCCCACCTGCACTCAGAGCATGTGGTCGGCCATATGCACTTGGAGAGCCCACAGCAGTTCCTCCTTCTCTCACACCCTGGAGGATGGGGGCCCAGTTCCTCACTTACTCGGGGTTTCCGGTGTCCTACGTGCCACCTGAAATCTTCTAAGGCAGAAGATGTGCAGAAGATGGTCAGATACTGATTCCTGTCTACCTTCTGATCTGCAGGAAACCGGTGGTCTGGTGCCAAGTGAGGTGGAAGCAGTGGCCACGCTTAAAAGCCCCAGTGGACGGGGCCAAGAGTGAGAGACTCACTTCCCTGTGAGACCTTTTAGCACCAAGGTCCCCTCAGGGTTGAAGAAAAGCAGTGGCCACTGGTGCCTGTGGAGGGTTCTTACCACCCTCTTCTATCCCCTTCTGCCTGGGACCCTGCCCCAGCCTATACTGACCAGTCTGGTGGCAGCTGGGTAGGGGAACCTGGAATGTGCCTCCTACGCCATGCACACAGCTACTCTTGCTGGCAGGGTACTCTACCTTGGGGCTGGGCCCCTCACCCCAGTGCCTCCTTGATTGGTGGACACTGTCCTCATAGGGAAGTCTTTGATCGCATGCCCCAAACCTGAGGCTTTCCACTCTCTTTCCATGTCCTACTCTGTCAATCCCACTCCTGTCCCCACCTGGTGCTAGCTAGCGCCAGCAAGACTAGGGTTTGCACTGGATCTCACCCAAACCCTGGAATGTGCCTGCTGGCTGCGCGGCAGCTGTTCCTGGAATGGTGTGTGTATGGGGTGAACAACGTACAGACTGTCTCTGAGATGGGGGTGGACAGGGTACAGACTCCCTGGGCCCATGCATGAATAGGGCACAGAGGCCCAGACAGGACAGATGGGCTTGCCAGGTACCCTGGATTCGGAGAGGCTCTGAGCACCCACAGAAGCAGTGGAGCTTGGAACTGTCTTGAGGAGCACTGGCTTGGGCCGTGGACTCGTGAAGCCTGGGAGGAAGCAGCTGGGAGAAGGTACTGCTGAAAGACCCTGAAGAATGTGGAGCCATGTACCCAGTATTCAAAATCACAGGCATCCCCACTTTTTTTTTGGTGGGGTACTGGGGATTGAACTTGAGACCTTGCACTTGCCAGGCAGGTACTTACACCATTGAGCTATAACCCTGGCCCCTATTAAAAAAAAAAAAAAAAAATCATTTATTTATTTGTTTGTTTGTTTGTCTGGTACAGGGTCTCATTACGCAGCTTGGACTCAGGTGGCCCTTGATCCTTTCTGACCCTCTGAACCCAGCAGCTACTTCACGGAGCTGAGACCCCAAGGCTCTGCATGACAGGGTCCCCACACTCTGAGGTTCCTACATAGCATGGTCCCACACAGCTGAGCCAGCGCCTACCAGGCTTTGATTTACCCTGGCCTGCTAGCCAAATTTTGGGACACTCTTGGCCACACCCAAAAGCCCCTCAAGCTCTTTGGAAGGACGGCCAGATACCCAGGTAGCTAGGATCACAGGTGTGCCCCACTGTGCTCAGTTTTGGTGGCCAGCACTGCGAACCTGGTGTTCCAGAGCCAGCACAGCATGCGATACCAGGGATGGAACCTGGGTCTTCGCCCTTGCCAGGCAGACACTTAGACTGCCGAGCTATCTCCTCAGCCCCAGGCAGCCCATTTCCAGTTGAGTATCTGGATAGTCCTTCGAGTACTTGAACCTGGTGAGCAGAGGGCACAAGCACATTTGTAATTATGAGGGCCCAGGGCTTCTCACGCTTGGGTCAGTGCGACTCATTTCCCTCTGATGTTCCTGGGATTGTGGAAACTTCAGATTCCTTGAGAAGGGGCAAAAAGCCCTGTTTGTCTTTTAGAAAGTGAGGCTGCCAGCCTGGTACCAGGTGTCAATAGGGCACAAAGACCCTAACAAGGGACCACTGCACTCGCACGGCCATGATGCTACTGTGATGAATGGGATTCCAAGGATTCATTGGTACTTAAAACTGGCTGTGTGGCCCTCGCCCAGGACATGGGGGCTACGTGAGAGGCAGGCAGTGGCACGCAGCTGCCAAGACCCTGATGAACTGGCACGTGCTGTCCAAGTCCTTTGGGGAGGAGAGGTCAGGGAACTTGGAGCCTGTTGTGTGTCAGCCAGTACTCGGAGGGTGGGCACAATGGAAGGCTGGTGATGGAGTGAGTCAGGCAGAGACCACAGATCTTGGTGCAGAGGACATCTTGAAATCCTTGTTTCGCAGGACTTCACAGAGATGTGAGAATGGATCAAAGACACACAGAACAGCAAGAGCCAAAACTTGGGTCTGGGCCACAGGATCCCAGGGAAGGGGCCCAGGTTGCAGCAAGGCTACAGGGATGAGGACCGATGGCCACTCATTCAGAAGGAGGTCAGGTACCCACACACGTGGGGAAGGGGGAAGAGTACACCCAGCCTCAGGTGACGGGATCTCTCAGGATCTCTGAGTCACACAGACACAGGCTAATGGGGTGCTAACTGGAAGCTGAGCTGCCAGACCCCAGGTGGAGATGTTAGATACCTGAGGCCCAGGCATGGACTCTCAGAGAGTCTGAGGTTGAGGCTAAAGTGTGCTCACACGCTTAGACACGTGGGGTACCAGGTCTCCAGTGTATAGCAGCATGGAGTCAGATGAGGAGAACATAAGTAAAACAAACACCAAGGGCAGGCGGCAGGGAAGCCATCAGCTTCTCTGAGGAATGGGGTCGGGGCCACAGAGTGCCAACAGCAGTCTGGGAACAATGAAAGTTTCACAGGCAGTGGGGGCCGGGGCAGGAAGAGGACAAGGAAACAGTGAATAGACAACTAAGCTCAGCAGCAGAGTGGGATGTGGGGACCAGACACTGACGGGGTGCGGAGGCTCCAATGCTCGGGAGAAGGGAGTTCAGGATCTCAACTTGGGGTCTGTCAGGCACAGGAGCTGCCGTCACTCCTAGGATGGGGGTCAGCTGGTCTGACCACAGGTACAGACCCCAGCACCTGGGCAGCTTGGGGTGGGCAAGCAGAGAGCCCAGACAAGGGTGAATGGGGCCCACACAGCAGTGTGATGGTTGAGACAGTGTGTGCAAAACCACACAGGAACAAGACACCGGGCCTGGGCCCAGCATACAGGCCCCGCATGCGGCATGCCATGGGAGATTCAGTGGACACAGCAGGTTGGGTACAGTCTGTCCAGGACCAAGGTGGCCACAGAACAGAGAGTCTCTGCTCCCAGACTAACAAAGAATGGATCACCTGGGCTGCACAGGTACTCAGGTGATCACGGTGTGTACCCCACGTATGTGCAATTGTTGGGTAGAGACGCCAACACCAAGGATCTCTCACGAGCAGGGACACCAAAACAAGGTGAATGGTACTGACACAAGATGAAAGAAATGGGGCCCTGAATCCCAGATCTCTGAGGCCTGTCATGAAGGAGGAGGGGCATGGAGAGCCTGTAGCCACGTGGCAAGTGGGTTCCACGTAGCAGGTGATGCCTATGTGTTCTTGGACTTCTCAGAAAGAAGAGGATTCACTCAGAAACTCCGAGCAATGGTGCTCATGTCTGTAGGAGACCCCTCCAGGTCCTTGTCTCAGTCCAAGCAGTTCATATTTGTAATCCCAAAGATATGTTATTGGAATCTACCACACTGTCAGTACAACCCACAGTGAAAGTAAAGACACTAAAACATATTTATAATTACTAGGGAGCCAAGGGGCCCTAAGTCCAGCCATAGAGATGGCTTTCCAGAACAAAGACGCTGACCCAGGGCTACACCTGGTTTTATTCAGTGGAGGATTAGCTTGAGGAGGGATGACTGACAATTGTGGGAAGTAGGTGACTACTGTGAGCTGAGCTAGGTGGGTGGCCTACATTTACCTCTGCCATATGCAGAGAGGATATGCAGAGAAAGTAATCTGCTTTAATGTTCTGGGGGCTCTGGAGCTTCAACTTTGATGTATGTAGTCTTTCAAGCCCCAGAATGTCATATCTTTGTCTCTAGGCTCAATCCCAGCTGGTGGCATGGACAGGCTCTTGTCCTGTCTTGACTCAGCTCACATTAGAGAGCAGCAGGTATAGGTTATCAGGAAAACAGGCATGCCACCTTCAAAGACTATCACCAGCACCTCAGCTAGACCAATACACATTGCTTAAGGCTGATTGAAGGATAAACAGAAGTCCTAGCCAGCTCTGTACATAACAATACGAGGAAATAGGGTCAGGCTCAGTCAAAATGGAGACAGTCGCTCTTCTTTCAAGGAGAGCTGCTCAGGGGGTCCCCCACACATATCCATTGAAACTAGATGGGAATTTCTTTTTTTATTATTATTTGGTACAGGGTTTCGCTATGCAGCTCAGACTCATAGTGTTCCTCCTGTCTCAGCTTCCCTAGCACTGGGACTACAGGCGTGTGTCACAATGCCTAATTTTGCGGGCTGGCACAGCACGTCTGAGGTTTCAGGCCAGCGTGGCATGTGGTACTGGGAATCAAACCTGGGTCCTTGAACTTGCCAGGCAGGGGCTTGGACCACTTAGCTATCTCTCCAGCCCTAGATGGGGATTTTTAGAAGATGGACTTAGGACCCAAGAAACCCATAACACAGTATTATATTCAGAGAGGGGTGCAGGTACCTGATGATTTCATGGTGGGGCACACCTTGATCTGAAATTTAAGTAGGGAACAAGCTCCCTAGGTCCTTCGACAATGTTATGTTCCCTGGATGTTTGCATGGGAGGGCATAGCCTCCCTGGAAGCACTGGTGAGGGGACCAGCTCCCCAGCTGCCTGGTGATGGGATGCAACCTCCCTAGATATCAGGCGATGAAGCACATGCTGCTCAGATGCTTGGATCTTGGAGCGCATCCTCTTTAGAAGGCCAGGTCTTTGGATACAGTCTCTGGGTGGTCAGCCAATGAGGTACCTCTTACCTGCATCCCCTAATGATGGGATACAGCTTGTCCCCGGGTGGAGTTCAGGTTCCGTAGGTACTCGGATGATAGCGCTCAGGCTTCCCCAGGCCCTAGAATGCTAGAGATTGGCCCCCACGTGAAGGGCACATGGACAGCTAAGTCAAAGGTGGCTGGGACACACACAGGCCGGGCCACAGACCAGGCCCAGGAAACTTGAGCTGCAGAGGCCTGTGTCAAGCAGAGCACCTGCCCTTGCTGTTCCTGGCATGGATGAAGGGGTGCTCTGGCTGAATGGGACGCACAGCGCAGGCAGAGAATGCATATCGGACCCAGCACATCTCACAAATTGGGACCAAGAGCTCTGGGTGCCCCAGCCGGCATTTGCTGTGGGTCCCAACCACAAACATTCCCCAGGCACCCTCAAAAGAGGGATCCTGATCCAAGATCGTTGCCGGGGTCTCCACAGGGCTGTCGGCTGCCAAGCCACTGTCGTGGAGGTCACAGAGCTGCTCACAGGGCTGGCGGCAGGCTGCTGGCTCGGTTTGGCTTTCACCTTCCTTCCCGGGGAACCTCAGATGCCACCTCACCATGGAGGTGCCCTTTCGGTGGGGAAGCAAACAGCTCCTCCACAGTAGACTGGAGCTGTGCTCACAGAGCACGTCACAGCTCGGCATGTTGTGAGGTCTGCTTGTCCCCAGGTGGATCTGTTTGTCCCTTGTCCTCAGGAAAAGATGCCTGTTTGCTGAAGTGGCCCTGACTGTACTAGGGTGGCTTCTAGCCCCTCTGGTTCTAGCGACCTCTAAATCCCTTTTATGCTGGCTGGATCAGACTAAGGGACAAACCCATCCCTGTGTGGTAGTGGGACAAGGGCACACTCCATGTGCCCAGAACCGCATACGAGCCATCCCTGCACACATGAACTTATGTATTCCGCCTGCCTGGCACCCCAAACTGCTTTAAGCTGGGGCTTCTTGGTCCCACAGGCCTAGTGGTGGACAGAGTAATAAGTTCTGTAGTTAAGCATTAATCAGCCCCAGGTTTGACCTCTAGCAGCAGATAAAAGGTTTGCTGTGACACCCTAGCCTAGGTCCCAGAGTGACCAGACCAGATCAACTGGCTGGCACACAGAGGAGGAGCTGGGCTCCTGGCCAGTGAGTGCTGGTCAGGCCCCAGATGAAGTGAGAGGCACTGAAGTTACAGTGCAGGAAGGGCTTCTGCTTACTGATCACAGGCCACCCAGTGAGGGGCTGCTCCTCAGAAAACCAAAGGCTGAATGAAGGATTTGATCACCCACGCAGAGGCTGTGGGGCAGCAGAATGGCCTCGGCACAGCAGCAAGTCTAAGGAGGGGACTACACAGCACTCCCCAGGGCTGTCCTGGCCAGAGGGCCTGCAGCTCCCTCGTCCAGCTCCTGTCCTCTTACCCTTGGTCCTGGTGGAGCCAGCAATGCTAGAAGGCCGCCTTCCGGCCTGGGAGTAGTGACTCAGAGCCGCCAGCACAAACCGAGTCCACCCCTCACAAAGAACACCCACTCTCACAAAGCTTGGTGGGGCTTAGGACACCTTCACCCCTGAGGACGCTGCAGATAAGCCACGGAGCCCAGTCACTCTGTCTCTGGGCTTTCAGGGGGACCTTCCTCCCCAAGAGAGTTTCCGGGCTCCTGGTGGCCAGTACTTCCGGCCATGAGGTGGGGCTCTCTGAAGCCCGGCCTCCCACACTCCCCCTCCTACCAAGATGCTAGAGGCAGAGCAAACGCCAGGCTCTAGCAGCAGGTTCTGAGTGGGATGGACTTCCTGGTGGCCAGGGTCTGAGAGGAAGGCCTGAGGTGGACTGGCCATAGGAGCTGTGGGCATCAGGTGAGATTCTGTACTTTGGGGGTACCACTCCTATTCTGGGGGTCTGCTCTTCAACAGTAAGGTCCCATAGAGAGTCACTCCTACTGAACCTAAGCTCCAGTTAGACCGGGAGTGGAGAGAATGCGATAGCAGGGCTAGCTAGGAAGTTAGGAAGATGTAAGTGCCTGGTTTGGGCAGAGAGGGACGTGTAGGGGTACCTGGGTTCCTTACTGGAAAGGACCAGAGTGCAATACAGCACAAGACTGGGGCACCAGAAGAGCCACAGAGGACTTCCTGGCCTCAGTGGAAGTCACACGGGCCTTGAGTGGGACCTATGGAGGTAGCGCTGCTTGCCGGTTACTGGCAGCTGCAGGAATGAGCCAGCTGCCTTGCCCAGAAGCTCAGAACAGAGATGGGCTCGCAGAGCCGTGGGGAGGGTGATACCTGTCTCCTGTCCCAGAGCAGGCCAAGGAGAATTGACCACTAAAGACAGACAGCAAGAGAGGCGCTGGCAGAGCACAGCTGAGTGTCCTGGGGGAGAGGAGGGAGCCAGAGAGCCTCTCAGTGTCCCTGTCACTTGGATCTCTACTGCTCCAGCTCCTGGGCACTCTCCTGAGAAGCCCCAGTCTGGAGGTACTCGCTGGCGGGTGGGGACTAGTGAGGCTCACAGCGCCACCTGGTGGTTGCCTGCCGGCCAAACTTTTATTATCGTGTGACCTATAGGACCCCCAAGGACCCTGAGTGCCCCAGGCCTCAGGATTGGGCCCAGCAGTGATGTTCCCAGGGTCCCAGGATGTGCCAAGTCCAGTTTTCAGGCAGCGCCTGCTATCCCTGTGGGCAAGTTTTCCAGACCACCTGGATCTTGCAACTTGGAGGGTCAAGTCTGGGTTCAAGGACTACCCCACCCCTCTAAGATGCCTGAGGCGGGATGGGGCCAAGCGGGGTGCAGGGAGGGTCACATGCATATACATGCATGCACAGAAAGAGGCCATATTGACAAGGCATTCCAATTCTCAACTGTAAAATCTTGAACGAAGCTACTTCAGAATGCACATAGGATATCACATTTCACAGTGGGAGCCTGCTCCTCCCTCAAACTGATCCTGGGTGGGTGGGGCAGTCCTGCCCCCAGGGACACTGCAGGACCCTTGGGCCTATTTCTCTGGCCACCCTGTGGGTTGCCCTGCCAGCCACCAGGGGACTATGGAGCTCACCTGAATTGGTGGTGGGGAACTAGGGAAAGCCACGAGCAGAGGGGCTGCCAAAGCCTGTGGAGCTCACAGCACAATGCTCTCCATACTGATCTGCAGGGGCTTCTCAAAAGGCCCCCTGCAAAGTTATGGATAAGCTTTTTGGTATGCCAGGCCCAGTACAGAATCACAAAGAGCTTCCTTTTGTGAAATTTCAAGAGGCAACAACAGGTGTTAAACCCATTACCGGCCCCTCTGCAGGGCTCAGGCTTCAGCTTCAGCCTACTGGAACCCCTACAGGGCTCCTGAGCTCTGCACCAGGCTGGGGAAAGCAGGACTGAGTGGATCCAGCTCATTTACTGGCTGCTGGGGTGGAGTGGTGGTGATGGGGAGTCCCTGCAGGAGGTTGCAGGTTTTGCAGCAAAGGTGGAAGGTTAGGAACCCAGACTCCCTGCTGCCCCAGGAAAAAGAGAAGAGAAGGGCTGAACTTGAAAATCTTCCCTGGGCCTAGGGTCACAGTACACCCAGCCCCTAGCCAGGTACCTGCCCTCCCTGGTCATGAATGGGAGGAGCCAGCCTGGTCAGATATGCTCCCTCCCCAGGTCCCAGGCAGATAGGGTCTAGGGACCAGGGCAACTCTGCCTGCTTGCCTGCCCACCCTACTTCCCACCCACATGCGAAGGGTGGCCGGTAGGGCAGGCAGGCAGGCGAGTCTGGGCAGGTGGCTGAGTCAGTGAGAAGGAATGTTCTGGCCACTCCCAGCTGCACCCAGCTCCTGCCTGCCCCCACCTTACCCTGGTCCCCAGGTGTACCTGGCCCGGTGCCCACCCATGCCAGCAACACGCCTTCAGCCCAGGCTTGCTTGAAGGAGCACCCACCCACAGCCAACCTATCCCTGGACCCCCCGATCCCTCCTGGGTCCCAGGGACCACAGTGCACAGATTCACCCCGAGCGTGGATTGCAGACAGTGGCTAGCCTTGGTCAGAAGGGCATGTGGTGGGCCACTAAGCAAAGCCCCCCAGCCCCATGGATGAAATGGGTCTTAGGAAGGGTCAGGGCCCAGGAGAGACAGGCAGGGAGGGAGGGGCTTCCTGGAAGAAGGGATTCCTGTGAGTGGCGAGGGATAGTGAAGCCCAGACCAATGGCCCTCGTGGCTGAGGCTGACACCTGGAGCAGGTGGTCAGGAGGCTGGGCCCATGGCAGCCAAGCTGGAGCTTTGGCCCAGCCAGCACCTCTCCCCCTTGACTTCCTGGGCCAAGTAGTCTCTGTGCTGGTCGCTGCCAAGAGGATGAGGCAGTGGGCAGGGCCAGGGGAGCCCCTACCTTTGTGACCTGCCCTTCTTCCATGACCTTCTTTTCCAAGCCAGCAGGAAGATGGGTCGCCCACCAGATCCCCACAGCACCCCAACCCCTGCTGGCACCACGGCTGTGCCTGGGTTCATTCCAGACCTCATCTCTAGGATCCCCTGTAAGTGTCAGTACTCTTGAGTGTCTGAGGGATGTGGGGACAGCCTGGCTGTGCAGGGGACTGAGGCTGTCCGCAAAGGCATCTCAGCCTCCTATGCCTCCACCCCAGGGCCCCCCTGGGCACTCATTCTCGCTGCTCTTGCTGCTGGCATCCTCGCTGTTTCCTGTCTGTTCTGTGCCATCTGCTGCTGCTGCCAATGCCGCCGTCGTAGGAAGAAGCTCCAGAGCAAGGAGGTTATGAATCTGGGCAGTGCCCGCAGCAGCACCACCACCCACCTGGTGAGGAGCAGCTCCAGGTCAGCCGGATCCCTAGAAGCCAAAACAAATCCTAATCTCTGGAGCTTGGAAGAGCCCAGGCAATTAGGGGCAAACTCACCGTCCTTCCCCCTAGAAGTAGGGGCAGGAGGGCCTTTCTAGTAGGGTAAGAGGATGAGCAAAGATGTGGAGGAGGTGCCGCAAAAGGGGACACATGGCTGGGCATGGTAGCATAAGCCTGCGATCCAGCTTCTTTGAGGCTATAGGATTGCTATGAATTCAAGGCCAGACTGGGCTGCATGGTGAGTTCAAGTCCAGCTGACCCGATGGTGGGTAGTTGACCCATGTCTCGGAGCTGCTATGTGGAATACCAGGGCTCTGACGAGAGCACATGGTCTCCCCTGTCCCTGCTCGCCCCAGGTGCAGCCAGACATGGAGAACCTGGAGTCCAGTCTGGGAGACCCTCAGCAGTGGGGGCGAGTGCAGCTCTCCTTGGAGTACGACTTTGGAAGCCAGGAGGTGGGGACCCCCAGAACAGGCCTGCAGTTCTGAGGCTAAGGGAGAGTGACGGGTGGTGTGGGGGTGTTGGAGTTGACCTGTGAAGTCCCCTCAGCTGAGCCCATTGCTGGCTCCCAGATCAGAGTGGGCCTGAAGCAGGGAGCTGACCTGAGGGCCGAGGGCACTGCAGACCCCTATGCTCGCGTCAGCATGTCCACGCAAGCTGGGCGTAGGCACGAGACGAAGGTGCATCGCGGCACACTCTGCCCCATGTTTGAAGAGACCTTCTCCTTCCACGTGAGTCCAGGTGAGATTTGGGGTGGGGGTTGATGAGGTGGCCTTGGGGCCAAGGTGTTGTGTGTGGCCATGCCCACAGGTCCCACTGGCAGAGCTGCCCAGTGCCACCCTGCAGGTACAAGTGCTGGACTTCAAGAGCTTCTCTGAGCACAAGCCACTGGGGGAGCTGTGCCTGCCACTGGGCACTCTGGATCCTCAGCATGTGGTGGAGTGCTGGTATCAGCTGGGCCCACCGGGCACCAATGAGGTGAGGCCACTGGGCACCAGGCTGCAGTCCAGAGGGAGAGCTAGTAGGAACCCTTTCCTACGGCCTGAGGGGTGATGGAGGCCTAGGATGGGCTCTCTCCAGTGAACCATGTTGTTCCACAGGCTGGGCAGATGGGAGAGTTGTGCTTCTCCCTGAGGTATGTGCCCAGCTCCGGGTGCCTGACTGTGGTTGTGCTGGAAGCCCGAGGCCTGGGCCCAGAGCCGGCAGGTGAGAGCCTCACTTGACTACTCAGGTGGACAGAGGGCTGGGGCTCTGTCAGCCCTCAGCCCTCGGGCCTTTCCCTGTTCTTGTATGCCCAGAGTCCTACGTGAAGGTCCAGCTCATGCTGAACCAGAAAAAGTGGAAGAAGAAGAAGACATCTAGCAAGAAGGACACCATGGCCCCTTATTTCAATGAGGCCTTCACCTTCCTGGTGCCCCTCAGCCAGGTCCAGGTGGGCTGCTGGGAGAAAGGGCAAGGTGGGGCAGGACCTCGTGCCAGACCACACTGACCTCACCTTCCTCTCCCCCCACCCTGGCCTGTTCCTGTGCAGAGTGTGGACCTGGTACTGGCCGTCTGGGCCCGTGGCCTGCAGCTCCGGGCTGAGCCTGTGGGCAAAGTACTGCTTGGCCCCCGGGCCTCTGGCCAGCCCCTACAGCACTGGGCAGACATGCTGGCCCATCCCCGGCGGGCCATTGCCCAGTGGCACCGCCTGCAGCCTGCCAAGGAGGTGGACCGCATCCTGGCCCTGCAGCCCCGCCTGCGCCTGCCAGTGCCTCGCCCCTGAAAGCATCTTGGTGCTCAGATTCCCCAGACAGAGCCATGAGCACTCCTCTAGACCACTTGTGGGACTGCAATAAAAGCCTTCCCCTGCCACATGTGTCCTATTGGTCCTGCGGGGACACATAGCAGAGCAGGGATCCTCCCTCAACCCCACAGCCCCATGAAGGCTAAAGGAGGGTCTTTCCCTTCCAAATTTACCAGCCCTCTGACCGGTGCAAACCCTTGATCTGATGCCTGGGTGGGACAGGGAGTCCTCTAAGAGTCATCGGTCCCCTCTGGACCTAAGTGGGAAGAGTCAGGAGGGGGAACTCCAATGTGGTGTATAGAGGATAGTATGGAAGGAGGAGCTGAAACTGGTCCTTTGGGGGCACTGTAGGTAAGGACGGTGAGTAGTGAGGACCCAGCACTTTTAGGGACCAGCAGCACAAGACCTCCCCCATGTGAGCAGCAGGGGGCAGTAGACACCTTCAGAAGCTGCTCCGAGCCTTTGGGGGGCAGCCTTGGCTGGGGATGCACCTCCTAATCCCTGCACATCTGGATGGCTTTAGCGGCTCCAATCTTCCTGCATCTCATGTCTCTTCTGATCCCCACGGGCTGGGGAGCGGGCAGGGCTGGGGCCAAGCGCCCCACCGCTCAGAGAAGGTGCCAAGTCACGAGCCGGTGTCTCTGCAGGGTGGGGCCTGCAAGGGTGTGTGGGGGCTGAGGGCCCCCGGCCCGGGTGAGCAGGGTGATGTGGGGCCTGCCTAGGCAGCCAAGGGCCCAAGCTCTCCCAGGTCACAGAGAGGTTCCTAGGCTGGTAGTGCTGCCATCCTGGGGTTGATGGACATGTTCTGAGTGCCTGTACAAAGGTGCCGGAGGCCCCGGTGTTATGGCAGCCTGGGAGGGGCTCAGCTGCTCATCCGGGGGCCCATCCTGCTCTGGCTCAGGGTGGGAAGACAGGGTCATGCAGAGGGGAGAGCAGTCCCTGGGGTCCTGGTCACCATGCAGAGCCCAGGAAGGCAGGCTTGGGGGTCCGTGCCCTCCTTGGGGTGGCTTGGAAGGTAGGGTGGTGGTGGTGGTGCATGTATCTGCTTTACCTAAGGGTCAGCCCTGGGTGAGGTGGGTGCAGTCAACCATAGGGCTAGAGCAGGGAGCAGGTACCCAGTAAGAAGCACAGGAAGAGGAGCTCTGGGGTGAGCCCAAGAGGGTGGCCCTGACCCTGACAGGGGCAATGTGCAGCAGACTCCCACAGGAGGGCCTTCCCTGATGCTCAGCTGGGCACCCACCAAAGCCCATGCTTGAACCGTACATGTTGTCCTCAGGCTCCTTGTAAGAAAAGGGAGACATCTCGACCTCGTCATTGAGCCCTAAATAGAGCAGCCCAACCACGACACCCTCCCCCTGAAGACTTCTTGGACAGGATGGCAGCAAGCAGCCAGCGGCAATTGCCTGGGCTGGGCCAGACCAGGCAGCTTGGGCAGGTGGGGAGGTCTCTCTGGCTTTCTGTGCCCCCATTGGTCTGAGGAGGACTCCATGCCCTTTCTGAGCAGGGGCCCAGCCTGGGGGAGGCCATTTATACCCCTCCCCCTGGGCCCACCAGCCCAACTCGCCACTGCCGGTCTGACCTCGCTCCCAGCCCTGCTGCCCAGACTCTAGGTGAGGCCCGGCCTGGTCCATGGAGGCCAGAGAACAGGGCGCTCTCCAGCCAGCTTGCTGAAGATTTCCTGGGGCAGGGGTTTAGGGGCAAAGGGGCAGCTGCCAGCAGCCTACTCTGGGGGCTTCTGTAGAGTTGGGAATGAGAAGTGGAAGCCTGGGGAGGTAGCAAGGATGGGGCCAGGGTCTCGGACAGGTCTCTGATGACCAGACCTCAATTCTAGGATACTGGCCACAAGAGTTTGCGATCATACTAGCCAGGACTCGAGACCCCAGGCCACATCGGGGAGCATTTTCTTGCATGCACTTAAGTCTGAGGCCAAAGGAACAGAGTTAAAAATACCAGCATTACTCTGGCAGCCACCTGTGCTGGCCTGGTCCCCCCCTCCCTCGGGGACAGCTGCAGTTCCTCGCCCCGCCTTGGACATTTTGGGAACACTTTCTCCTCTTACTTCTTACCCTGGGGAATTCTTCCAAGACACTGCCCTCTAAAAAAGACTGGGGTCAGGGCAGGCACAGGGGAACCTCTCTGTCTGCTGAGTGCTGGCCTCCTGTGGGTGGGCCCTCACACCTTTCTTTCTTCCCACAGGCTAAACTCCAGACCTCAAGATGGGGGAGTAAGTGGCACCCCACAGGGGGCCCTCCTGTCACTGGAGTGGGGGCCCTGGCATCTCCCCAGCAACCCCTGCCCACCCTGCCCGCTGCCTACTCCTCTGCCCCATCACACCCATGGCTACCCCCTACCCACTTGTCATGACCCTAACCTCTCTCTTCTCTCCCTTCCCCCTCCTATCTTTTCTCCTGGGACAGTGAGGAGGTGAGTACCTGACTGGGGATCTGAAACCTGAGTGGGGGGACAGGATTTCCAACCTGGGATAAGTCGGACAGCAGAGCTTCAAGGCCCTGAGGCCCAGGGAAGACACCCCTACTCCCAAAGTACCACACCCACAGAGCCTGGTGACAGAGGAAGTGACTGCCCACTTACAGGGCAGGGGAAGTGGGGTGGGGGCCTGGTCACAGAATTTTCATTTCTTTCTGATTTCTGTACCTCATGTTCCTCCAGCCTCCTCCTCTCTCCTGCCCCATCCCCCCTCCCAGGCCATGTGCCACCTGGGTCAATTGTTAGGTCAGAGTGCTGCACCCTTGAGGAAGCTCTGGACCAGGGAAATGGAGCCTGACTTAGCTGTCCCAGGCAGGGACCCCTGCTCTGGGAGCCTCTGGAGCAGGTGGGTCTGGAACCAGCCTGACTTTGTCCCTTCTACTCCCTGCAGAAACGCAACAGGGCCATCACGGCCCGGAGACAGCACCTGAAGGTAGGTACTGCTGTGGGAGCACAGGGGCAGGGCCCGGAGTCCCTGGAGCAGCCTCTCATGGGCCCTTTCTCCTGCAGAGCGTGATGCTCCAAATTGCTGCCACTGAGCTGGAGAAGGAGGAGAGCCGCCGCGAGTCGGAGAAGCAGAACTACCTGTCGGAACACTGCCCGCCTCTGCACATCCCTGGCTCGATGTCCGAAGTGCAGGTACCAGCTGCCTGTAGCCAATGGGC
>PVKA01029956.1:0-27785 GCA_004027165.1 Ctenomys sociabilis
GAAGGAAAACAATCTGGTTATATAGACTGACAGGATCCATGTATTGACATAGCTGAGTTTCATTACTTCATTACTGACTTTTTCTAATTTATTTTCCCTAATAGCACAACTGTTTATTTAAAATCAGTGCATTAAAGTCTAGCCTTGCAAGAATGCTATTATTTTTAACACTAAAATTAATGTTTTATACATGGAAATATATTATGACTGGTATTTTAATTTCACTGTATCATTTAACATATATTACTATATATTCTAGAATTACTTATATTTTAATCACATTAATTTGTATTTGTATGACTTTTTTCCAGGCATTTACTACAGATTTCAGGGTACATTGGGCTCAGCATCCTTTAAGACCAGAATTTGCTGAAAGTACCTACTTCTTATATAAAGTAAGATAATTTGCCTGTCTTTGTCTTTAGCCCCCACTATTTGTTGAATGTCTTAGTCTTTTATAACAGACACCGATGTGTAATGTTATCATAGTTAAATATCTTAACATTTATATTCTTCTGGTCCATTGAGTTATTCAAAGACTTGACTTAATGTATTTTATGCCTGTCAGAAATATTCATGTAGGGCTGGCTAGATAGTTCAGTGGATTAAAACACCTGCTTAGGCAAGCACAGGGGCCTGGGGTTCAATCCCCATGCCATGCCTGCCCTGCCCCCGGGACACGCTGAGATAGCAACTGAGACTGAGCGTGGTGGCATGCACCTGTAGTCCCAGGGCTTGGGAGGCTGAAAACAGGAGGATCACTATGAGTCCAATCTCTGCAGTGAGACTCTCTAGGCCCTGTACTAAATATATTAAAAAAATTATTGGGAGGCTGAAAACAGGAGGATCACTATGAGTCCAATCTCTGCATGAGACTCTTTAGACCCTGTACTAAATATATTTTTAAAAATTATGTAAACATGCTCTAAAAATAAATTTTCATCCTAGAGGTGTTTTCTAAAGCATGTCTCTTACCTTTCTTTAATCAAGAAACCATTTTAGGAATTAAAAATCTAACCTAAACGCTGAAGTTTATAGTCAAAGAATTTTTTAATTATTTAAGAAATTCTGTAAAACAGATTAAGGGCTTCTTTTCAGATCTAGGTAGTTTCTATATAACATGCATTACAGTGCCTGGCTCAATAAATATTTACTCAATAAATATTTAATGCATGAATGGCTATAATATGTAATATGTATGTGTGTAATGTATTACCCTTTTTAATAGGCTACAGGAGATCCTTACTACCTTGAAGTAGGGAAAACACTTATCGAAAATTTAAATAAATATGCTAGAGTGCCTTGTGGATTTGCTGCCATGAAGGATGTTCGTACTGGAAGTCACGAGGACAGGTAAAGCAATTGCTGGCACCCTCTCTCCTCAGTGTACTCTGAAGCAGCACAAAATATAGCTACTTGTGAGGATTCAAATAAGTTTTTTTTCTTGGGAGGCTGTAAACAGGTGGATCACTACGAGTCCAATCTAGTAGTGAGACCTTGAACACCTGTAGACCCTTCCCTAAAATATAAAAAACAAACAAAAAACCAAATAAGTTTTTTTTACAAAAGGTGTTTGAGGATGCAGATGTTAGTGTTTATTTTTCTTCAGTTATTTTGAATAAATTCATTTTAAATTGATTTAAAAGTTTGTATTGTAGTACTTGGCATATAGTAGGTGCTGAAATGATTTTTAAGTGATTGAATGGTTGTTAAATATCAGAAACTTGTTATAGTAGTATTAGAAATATTGTTCCTCCCCCTCAGTAAAATATTAGAAATATTCAAGATGATGGTGAAAGGTCCTGGTCATAATTCATATTCACTTAAGAACTCCTCAAAATCACTACCATAGTACATGTACACTTTCTCTCTTCTTGTACATTTGGGTAAGACCAGTAGTAGTTCTTGTACTGCAGAGATGGGAGCAGTACAAGGTACTCAAGCTATGAAAAGCACTATTTGGTCAATGTGATAGTCACTGCAGTTACTTCAAAGTCATTTATCTGGTTATTATGTATCTAAATGAATGCTGAAGCCTTTGCTCTTTGGTTAGCAAAGGTTCATTCCATGTTTACTGGGCCTCTTTTTGTGCTAGCATACTAGTTTTTTGTACTTTTTTTTGGTACCAGGAATCTAACACAGGACCTTGTACTTGCACTGCTGAGTTATATTCCTGGCAAGTATACTAGTTTTTGAGGGTTATAGATAGCGGCACATGTGCTTTATGGAATCACTGAGGACAGGCAAATAGGTAGACTTTTTTTTTTTAATTTATGTATTTGGTACAGGGCCTCCCTATGCAGCTCAGACTCTTAGTGATCCTTCTGTCTCAGCCTCCTCAGTGCTGGGATTATGGATGTGTATGGGGCTGGCACTACTGCATACAGGACAGGAGATCAAACCCAGGTCCTTGTGCTTGCCAGGCAGGTACTTAGACCGCTGAGCTATTTCCCAGGCCCCATAAGTAGACTTTTAAAATGTTATGAGAAACATGAGGCTGTCCCTCAGGACTTCTCAGAGTCTTTGGATAGTTGTTCATAGGTTGGGAAATCCTTTTCCTGACCACAGCTGATCAGAAATCGGTGGTTTCTGGGAATAGGTATACAGATAATAGGTGTAAGAAATGAAAGCCTGTGTGTTGCCTATAACATTTATTGATCATTTCCTATTCCTTGGGTACTTCTTTAAGCATTTTGTGTGTTTAACTCATTTGAACATCCCGCTGAAATGTAATTCTATTATAATCTTCATGCTAAATATGAAGAAAAAAGGTAAGGAGAAATTAGGGAACTTGCTGATGATCACGGTAAGGCCAAGGTCAACATTTTAATTAAACATGTTGGCTTTTGACAACTATGTTATGTTGGTAGTTTATTCAAAGAACTAAGTACCTTCTATATGCCAGGCACTGTATTTATGTATGAGAATGAAAATTAGGACCAGTTCTTACCAGCCCCTGGGCTGTAATTAGTGAATAAAGTAGGTGTGTAAAAAACAAATTACAAACATACGATATGTGCTTTAGTAGAAAAAGAATAACAACTTGAATTATGAATGGAGATATTGTTAATTCTGTTTAGAGAGTTCTAGATTTTAGAATTCTTTTTTTTTTTTTTTCTTTCACCAAATATTCCTATAATGATACAGTTTCGGGAACTTTTTACTGTTGCTTTGTCCTTTTCAGATGTACTCCAGTATGCAGAACATTTCTTTTTTTTAAAAAAAAAAATCATTTATTTATTTATTTGATACAAAGTCTTGCTGTGCAGTTCTGACTCATAGTGATCCTGCTGTCTCAGCCTCTTGAGTGCTGGGATTGCAGATGTGAGCTACCATGCCTGATTTTGGTGACCAGCATGGTATGCCCAAGGTTCCATGGGTGGCACTGCATGTGGTACTTGGGATCAAACCCTGGTCCTTGCTCTTGCCAGGCAGTCACTTAGATCACCAAGCTGTCTCCTTAGCCCTGAAGAACATTTCTATCATGTTCATGGACTGGGGATGTAGCTTACTGGCACAAGGGTGTTTCCAGCATATATGAACCTCTGATTTTGATCCTAACACCACAAAAAAGAAAAAAGGAAAAAAAATCATCTTTAGAACTAAATAACAGCACTATAACCATCTGAATTCAGGTAAGAGATTGCTAATTTTTTGAGAGGCTAATAGGTTTGTGCCTATCCAGTTGAGGATCATTGCTTTATCAGCTCACTGTTCCTCATGGTGGTATTTTACCTTTCATATATATTTGGCCCAACAAATGTTTGAGAACTACCAACCTTCATCATACTGTGTTATTGGATATGCTTTAGGTGTATTATCTTTATTAATAAGTTCTGTTCATAGTGACCTTGTGATTGATCCCAAGTAGTTGCAGAGAGTTATCTATAACCTGATGACACTTTTTCCACCATACTTTGAGCAGTCATCTGTTGAGCAGCTGGTTTTTTAATGCAAACTTAGAACTTCATATTTAGCCCAGCAAAGTTTTCTTTTTAAATTTTTGTTTCCAGACCAGTGTGATTTTAGTAATCTAATCTCTTAGCTAAACTCCAGTATCCAGTGATTTGTAGTTTGGGTACCTATACTGTAAGATTTTTCATAGAAATTATTGGAAAGAAATAGTAGGACCAGGACCAGTGCCTCTGGACATGGCATTTCAAAGTGTTCAGTTACACGCTAATTCTTGTGCAGATCTCTTGGTACCATCTTCTGGCTCACCAGCACCCTGCCCTCCACAATTTCTATAAGACAATTATCTGTATTTTCCTAATAATAGATGATTACTGGAAAGGATTTAAATGTTGAACTGGGAAGATAGCTCAGCAGTCTGAGTGCTGTCCTGGGAAATGCAAGGACCTGGGTTTGATAGATGGTACTGCATACTTGTCTGCCCTGCTTTTTGAGCCAGAGCCCAAACCAGGCATGGTGCTGCTTGCCTGTGATCCCAGCGCTGGAGGGGCTGAGACAGGAGGATCACTGTTTGTCCGAGCTGTGTAATGAGACCACACCAAATAAATAAATAAATAAATAAATAAATAAATAAATAAATAAAATTATTTAAAAAGAAAAATTTTTTAAATTCAAATGTCAAAAAAAAAAATCTTTTAGGTTAATCTCCCATATCCGCCTAAGATAATTGTTATTAGTAATTTGATAGTTTTTCAAAGACTTCTAATGTCTGTGTTTATATTTATGTACATGTTTATGTTTTTTATTGAAATTGAAATTTTTTAGCACATGTTTGCAGAGTATCATTTCAGAGTTATCATGTGAAGTTGGTACACGGACACAGCACAGTCTTAATCCTTTTCATTTCCTCTGCTCCTCCCTTCTTTTCCCTTCCTTCCGTCCTTGGGTATCCTTCCCATTTAGAAAATCCATTTATGGTTTTTAAAGTACAAATCATATCATATAGTCCTCAATTTGGTAGTCTTTCCTAATTCACATTTTAGTAATCTTATGTCTTTTTTTCCTAGATGTTTACCTGTCAAGTTTTTTAATCAATTTCTCAAATATCAATATTCTGCTTTTGGTCTACATTTCTCAAAATAATGATTTCTTATGGTACTGGCAGTACAAAAGAGATTAAATTATGATAAACGAATTTCAAGTTGACATGAATGGTTTTTATTGTCTACTTATTAATAATCTGAAATAGATAAAAGTTTTAAAACTTTTACAGTTTTCATCCCAGGAACTTTAAAATAATCATTTGTATGTAAGACAAAGAAAAGCTATAGTTTTGATTTCATACATACCCCAGTGGTATGCTAAATGACTGACACACAGAATCTCAGTCTTTGCAATAGTGTTATGAGTATACAACTTATGTTCTTTTTACAGAGTATGAACCAAAGCCCAATAATCTTACAGATTATTACCCTAGAGATTCTATAATCTCTCAGTGGTCACAAAACTAATTGTGGAAGATATCTGTTTCCAAAATCCATGTTCTTTACCATTGTAGTCAATTGCCTCCCCATCTCATTCCTTAGTCATCAATTTAGTGTTTGTTGAGTACCTGCTTTGCACCAGGAATTGTGCTTGGCCAGAGGTGTGATATTATGCAGGCTTCCCAGTAAATTACAAATTTGTACTGCCAAAACCTTGAATATTGTTATGGCTTGTGTCTAGATGTACCCTCAAAGCCTCATGTGATCATAGGTGGGGCTTTTCAAAGGTGGCTGGAACTACAGTGTGTGATACTGGGTTCAATTAGCCCAGTCCACTGATTAATCAGACACAGTTCTGGGTAGGATTAAGAGTGTTCCACACTGGGTGTAAATGTTACCTGCCCTGAGATCAGGTAGCTTGGATGGAATATAAAGGACAGAAAGAGGGTTATTGTTTGTCACTAGCTGCTTGCCTGCTCTCTGGTGCTCCTCTGCCATGCTATCTCACCTTGGAGCCAACTAACTATGGAATAAAAGGATTATAGATATGCACAACCATGCCCAGTCTCAATCACCATCTTAGTACGCCCCAGGAGCAGGCCAGCATGGTACACCAGAGATCAATCCTGGCCACTGCGTTCTGCCGAAGCAGACTCTTTAGTCTGCTGAGCTATCTGGCCGACACATTTTTCATATAACTTTTTAAAAAAGTGATTTCCTCTACCTTTAAATGGCTACATAATAATTATCATCAAAGTTGTATGACTTAAATCCAGGTGTGGTTGCACATATCTGTAATCCTAGCAGTCTGGAGGCTGAGGTAGGAGGATCACTGAGTTTGAGGTCAGCCTGGGCTACATAGCAAGTCCCTGTCTCTATTAAAAAAAAAAAAAAAGTTGTATGACTTAAACTAGTTCTGTTAATATTAGCTGAAAAGTCTGCTATGGGTTTTATTTGTAAAATTCATCTGAGTTACTTCTGTTACTTCTCTCAAGCAGAAATACAGAACTCTGCCTCTGTGGAAGGCTTATACAGAAGTCTTACCTGCATTGTTGGCAAGATTGACTGTACATGTGGTGGTAGCAGCTTTTCTGATCTTTTTCCTTGCAGTGTGGTTGGAGTCAAAGTAATTCTGACACTGGGTGATGGATACATTCTTTAATTCTTTGGCCATCTGAATTATTGTAGATAAAGTTACTGAGTTTGACTCTGGTTTTCAGGTCCTGAACAGTTAAGTATTTCTTATGTTCTTATATTTATTTGTGACTTTGTTTTAGAATGGATTCTTTCTTCTTGGCTGAAATGTTTAAATATCTTTACCTATTATTTGCTGATAAGGAAGACATTATTTTTGACATTGAAGATTACATCTTTACAACAGAAGCTCATCTATTACCCCTTTGGCTGTCTACTACAAATCAAAGAGTCTCTAAGAAGAA
The DNA here is from genome assembly GCA_004027165.1 of Ctenomys sociabilis. Classification (NCBI taxonomy): domain Eukaryota; kingdom Metazoa; phylum Chordata; class Mammalia; order Rodentia; family Ctenomyidae; genus Ctenomys; species Ctenomys sociabilis. The sequence continues at coordinate 6,836 of PVKA01029956.1, forward strand.
CACAGTGAGTTTTTAAATGTCTTACTTCCCTTTTATTTCACATTTATTTTTCTAGCTAAAAAGAAATCTATGACTAGATTTCAATAAATACATGTATGGTAGGTGGAAAAAGTACATGTTTCTTTGTTTTCTTATAGCCATCAAGCATTCTTGTTAAGAAACCATAATGTTAAAATAAAATAATTATTTTTGTAATCATAAAATTCCTTTATATTGTAGACCTCAGAATATACAGAACTTGATGACAGTAATTTTGACTGGACGTGTCCAAATACTCAGATTCTCTTCCCTAATGATCCATTGTATGCCCAGAGCATTCGTGAACCCTTGAAAAATGTGGTGGATAAGAGCTGTCCTAGAGGCATCATCAGAGTGTAAGATGTACTGTTTTATATGTTAACATCAAAGTTAATTCTTAATAGATGACAGAATTTAAGGAGCATATAACAGTCTTAAAAAGCATTCAGTTAGGGCTGAGAATGTCGCTCAGCAGCACTGTGCCTACCTGGCAAGCACAATGTTGTGTTTGCTTTTTGGTCCCCTGCTCAAAAAATGTAAAGAAAAAAAATAGTGTTCAGATAGATGGGAAATTAAAAAGATACTTCTGTCAAAAATGTTGAAGTATGTAGTTATCACTGTTTAAAAGTTATTAGTAAAGTTAGGCAATAAAGCTTATCTCATAGTAATTTTTTAGAGTAATATTTATAATGGAGATTTTCTTTTATGTAATAGTAGTCAGTGGGTAAATATGACATTTTTAATTTCTGTAGATTTTTTTTCCAGTGTTTGGAATTGAACCCAGGGTCTTCACACTGAATTACATCCTTAGCTCTTTTTATTTTTTATTTGAAGATAGGGTCTTCTTGAGTTACTGAGTTGCCTAGGCTGGGCTCAAACTTGTGACTTTCCTGTCTCAGTCTCCCAGAGTTGTAGGATTGCAGACACACCTACTACAACTAGCTCTGTGGTTCATTTTTATACAACATAGTTTCATTATGTATTTACACATGTCTTAGATATATAAGAAAATATTTTTCTTTATGACTAAACGTCTTACGTAGTAAAAACAATTATTTGTTTTGCTGTATTTTAAATTTTGAAGCACCACTTACTAAATATTGTTAAAGAAAAATACTCTTTGGCTAGCCAAATAGCTCAATGGATTAAAGTACCTGCAAGCAGGCGCAGGGGCCTGGAGTTTGATCCCTGTCCCTGCGCCTGGGGCATTCTGAGATAGCTGTTGAGATTGGGCGTGGTGGTGCACACCTGTAATGCCAGCTCTTGGGAGGCTGTAAACAGGCAGATCACTATGAGTCTGATCTAGTAGAGAGATGCTGAACACCCTGTAGACTCTTCCCTGAAATAAAAAGAAAAAATATTTTTGACTTAAGGAATTAATTTTTTCCAGATATGTACATTAGAAAGGCCACTTCAAAGACAAAAAAAAGTTCAGGTGAATGTTACCATGCATGAATACTACTGTTGCTTTGGTTTTAAAATATTGGGAGAAAGAGCTGTGTTTTTATAGAAGATAGCAGTAGTAACAAATCTCCTGGCAAATCTATTCTGTACTTTCAAATAGATATTTGTGATTAGTACTGCCTTAAAGGGTGATAGAAATGGAAAGTATATTCAAAAGCTGTATCACTTACCAGTAACCAAAATAATATGTAGGAAAATGCTTGTTTCCAATTACTCCAGTTTCATTACTTTTAAAATTAGCAATTTTGAAATTATATGATTTTACTTTTATTTGGTTTATGTTTTTACTAGTTTTAATTTGTATTTTTTTAAGCCTCACCTCTAATTACTTTTAGCAGAGAGGAGAGTTTCAGGAGTGGAGCTAAACCCCCTCTAAGAGCCAGAGATTTCATGGCCACTAACCCTGAGCATTTAGAAATCCTGAAGAAGATGGGGGTGAGTTTGATTCACCTGAAAGATGGGCGCGTCCAGTTGGTTCAACATGCAATCCAAGTAAGACTTTGCTATACTGATTAGATACCATCTCTTCTCCTTGTTGGTTTCTTTAGCTTTAATGAGATAATGGCATTTGACTTTAAAAAAACAAAAAACTTGAAAGTTTAGAGAATCAGAATTTTGGATTTAGAAGTATCTTGGAAAGTAGCTTCATTCAACTCCTTTGTAATATAAATCAGTTAAATCAGGTTGGGTGATTTGCTTTGTTACTATAGCCACAGACAGGGCTCAATTCCAGAATTTCTGTTTCTTAGTCCATTGTCTTTCGACTGTTCCTTTTATTTGGAGCATAATTTTACATGTTAGCAACTAATTTTAATAACTATATCTTGGTATTTCAGATTAGTTTCCCAAGAGCTATTGACTATTTCTTTTGTTAAAGAAGAAAATTTGTGTTTGTACCTAGCTAGGAAATATAACCTGCCTTTTAGGAAAATAAAAAATTTTATAAGAAAATTAGTTACCTTGATTTTGAAGAACTAAATAATTTGCTGAGTAATTGCAACCTAGACCTCGATTCTGGTAGGTTTTAGTCTTCCTCTCACAATTTCACCTTTCTCTCACATTTTTATCTCATCTGTACTCTGGTTACAGCTGTCCTTCTTTCTTGTTCTTGCTTAGGTTTCAGAACCCTCCCTAGTAGAGATATAGCATCTTAGCTGTCACTTGGGCCACCAATGGTGTAATTGCTTTCAAGGAACTTTTTAATCCTTAATATAATTGAATTTTTATATAACTGTCAACTGACCTCTTGTGTCGTTTTCCTTTCTTGACCGCTAGGACATTCCAGCAACATAGTTTTTTTTTTTTCTCCCTTCTCTGTTCATTGCTTTGTAGATTTCTTTGTAGCTCTCCTTGATTAGTATTTCTCTTCACTGTAGGCACAGCTTAAGGATCTGGATGACATTTTGTTCTGACTGCTTTTCAACAGTCTTCCCTATTTCTACAAGTTCAGATATGGGCTTTGTGCAGATGAATTATCAGAAATATGTATGTAGCTCCTCTTTCTAACTATACTGCTGATGCCAATTTAACTGTAATACATTTCTGCATTTCTATTTAGCCTGCTGAAACTAGAATAACTGTTCCTCCCCCAAACATCAACCTTTCTTTTCTTATTTGTTGTCTATGTCACTAAATTCTCATCATTCTCTTGAGTTACCAGTGCTAGAAATTTTAGGATAGGCTTGAACTTTGTTTCTCAACTTTCTGTCCTCCAGCTTCAATCAAGTTCTATTGGTTTTTCTTGCTTGCTTGCTTTATTTGTTTGTTTATTTGCAGTGCCAGGGATCAAACTCAGGACCTGACATTTGCCAGGCAAGTGCTTATGCTGCTGAGCTATATCCTCAGCCCTAGTTTTTCTTGTAAAATGAAATGTGTCTTATTTTTTATTTTTTCTTCTGTAGGCATTCTTAAATTTTTCCTCCACTAAGCTTCAATCCAGATGTTCTCCAAATCTTTCTCAGATACAGTTGTTCCAGTTGTTTATTGGCTGTGGTCGTACTCTACTTTTCTTGAGAAATTCTATCATAATTAATTTTACATGACTTTCTCCTCTAGAAGGCTTAAAGAACTGTCTCCCCAGTCCACAGGCAAGTGCTGGGATAGAAAAGATGCTTTGTGTATATGTTCTGAGTAAAACTGAATCTGTTACTCACAATTGCAAGGAGGTAGGCTATGAATGAAATGGAGTTATTTCTTCAGAGGTGAGAGCGTTGTTGAAAACAAGGAAGGAGAGCATTTCAGTGTTTAATTGAAGTCCAGTTCTCAAGTCTCATCATGGTTGGTTTAGTTAGAAGGTAAACGACACATTGATAAAAATTGTTATTTTCAGAAAATGTAGTTTTTGAAAGTAAAATTTGAAGACAAGTAAGGCTATGACTGTTTTATTAGAGACTTGAACTAAACAGAAATTTTGAGCAGAAGACTGTAATGCATTGTATTTAGGAAATAAAAAAGGTTGGTGAAATTTCTGTAAGGAAGAATAAAATTAATCTGTTTCTTTTATAGGCTGCTAGTTCAATTGATGCTGAGGATGGATTGAGATTCATGCAGGAGATGATTGAATTGTCAAGTCAGCAACAAAAAGAGCAGCAGCTCCCTCCAAGGGCTGTACAGATTGTTTCCCACCCATTTTTTGGCAGGGTAGTGTTGACTGCCGGCCCAGCTCAGTTTGGACTGGATCTGTCTAAGCATAAAGAGGTATGTCCGCTCAAGATAGACTTGTGGAAATTGAGTTTAAAATATTACTAGGTACTATTTAACTTTCTTATCTCTTACTTTGGTCATTTTATTCTAAAATCCCAGGGGCTTGATATAAATAGCTTGGCTATATACTGTTTGTTTGGCATTCATAAGGTCAGAATTCAGTGTCTAGCATCACCATCATAAAAACAAAACACCTAAATGTTCAGTCTCAAAGATTTGTATAAACTAAAAGCATACCTTCAGAATGATACATTTTGTATATAATAATGTACAGTTTTATTTAAAATAATTTTCAGGGTGCTGGGGTAAAATTCAGTGGTAGAGTGCATACTTAGCCTGCACAAGGATTTGGGTTTAATTTTCAACACTCAAAAACCATAAAATCAAATATTGTAGAGTAATTACATGCATTTTCTTGGTCTCTTCTTTAAATACTTTCAGTTTATCAGAACTTTTTATCAGGCTTTGTAATAACTACTAGAACCTTACTTTGAATAAAATTTAGCTCAGGTCCTTCATGAAGAAAACAGCTAAACACAGAGATACTCTGGCCCCACAGGCTGTGAAGAGTCTTTGAACATGCATTAAGGAAACTTTGATGGCTAGTTTATTCTTTTAGTCTTAATTCAGGGAACAAATACTTGTGTAGCTAAGTATTCACAGATTTATCTCACTGATGATTGTAAGGATGAGACCAGAGTATCTAAAGACAATGCTCTTTCCGATCTATCATTCCTAATTTAAACTATTTCATGATACTGTATTTTGAATTATATAGAAGATTATAAATTGATTCATTCAACAACTCTTACTGACCTCCTACTATAGTCAAGTTACTGTTATCTATATATCAGTTTAGGAAACCAAAATAGACCCAGACCCTTTTGGAGTTTATATGCCAAGAAAGAGAAGGGTATTAAAACATTTTTGAAAAATCTCTTTTTGTTGGATTTAACTTACCTAGGAAAAACAGCTTGTAAATTTTTTACAGCTTTTGATTTTTTTCTTGTTACCAGTATAGTTTAAAAATTGTTTCTAGCTATTGTAAATTTGAGTATAGGTATGTAGTAAGTTTGCTTGTGGAAACTGAGTTTGCTATAGGTCCCAGTTGTACTACTTCCTAATATTGTTTCCTCAAGCAAAGTATATAACCTGAGTCTCAGTTTTACAGTATGTAAAATGATAATAATATTGTTTCACTGAAAGTCATTGTAAAGATCAGGTTTAGTAACTTATATAAAAATGTTTTACAAATGCAAAGGACATTATAATGAAATATATCATTAAAAAGAAAAGCATTGTAAGTCTCCTTAAAGCTTGAGATACTGAGATTTAATGACTAGATTGTAATCTGAGAAGAAAACAAGATTTGAGCTCCTTTTATTTCTGACAGACAAGAGGCTTTGTTGCAAGCAGTAAACCATACAATGGTTGCTCAGAGCTTACTAACCCTGAGGCAGTGATGGGAAAAATTGCACTGATACAAAGAGGACAGTGCATGTTTGCAGAAAAGGCACGCAATATTCAGAACGCAGGAGCCATTGGTGGCATTGTTATCGGTAAGTAATCCTCTGTCATTCTATTGATTAATAGAAGGTAATTTTTAGGAAGTTTTCTTTTATTATCTGTAAACATTTATCAAACATTTTGTCAAATTTAATTTTTAAAATACAAAGGAGAGAGAACTCAAAGATTTAATAATTTCTATATACCTATTATTTTTTTTAAAGCCTAGATGTGGGTTTCTATGTGTTAATGGCAGTGAAAATAATTGTGAGTCAGGTGTAAGGGTGGAATAGGAATGTTAAAAATGGCCAGTAATGTGGAAAAGTAAATCTTCCTAGGTTTGAAAGCCCTGCAAGGTAAGAACACTCTTCTATCTCTGTTCCCATGGGCTGTAAGCTGTTGGAAACTTCCATCCCCCTGCAGAATCAGGCTGTAGAGTCAGGGTCCCATAGGTGCAATTATTGGCTCTGCTACAGAGTTGCATGTAACCTTGGCCAGCCTCACTTTTCTTTTAATCTTTTTATCCTGTAGAATACTTTTTGAGCTACAGTGAAAAGGTGGTTGTCAGGTTCAATGATAATTCTAGGCACTATACCCCCTCTCTTGTCATTTTGAACATCTAGTGCTTACTAAGACTTAAAAAGTAGAAATACAAAGTATAAAAAATAGTCTGAGACATATGCATGTATAAATACATGTGTGGATATGTACATGCTTAAATAGATTGATTGATTTTTATGCAGCACAAGGGATTGGACCCAAAGAGCATTGAGCTATATCACTCATGCTTTTACTTGTTTTACCCTAAGATAGTGTATCACTAATTTGTCCAAGCTGGTTTTGAACATGTCATCTTCCTGCTTCAGCTTTCCATGTAGCTGAGATTATAGTTGGATTCAACAGCATTCCCTGTTGCTTCAATTTAAAAGAAGTCTTTTCTCTGTGTAGGATTTTACATTTTCCAAGTGTGTGTGGAGGGTGAGGGCACTTATTCTCATGGTATTCTGAAAAGATTGTCAAGTCAGATGTTTTCTTTATAAGCTGTTAGTTGCAAAATCTTACACTAGATTCTGTGGAGGAATAAATTTGACAGTGATGATTATTTTTAGAAAATTAATTTTTAAAAGAGCAACTTTCATGTTATGACTTATTTCTCCTAAGTTGTATTTTTTATGACAAAGCATTTTGTTTTTATGGTTTTAATTATTTATAAATGATTAAATTACAGCTTAGGGGCTTTGTAGCAATGACTAAAAGTACAAATTACTTTATGAATTATTTGGTTGCAGAAGATAATTTAAGTTGGATTAAGAAGGGAGCTTTGTTTATATTATGGAAATTGGTTCTTTTCTTTCTTTTAAAATGTATTTATTTAGTACAGGATCTCACTATGCAGATTGGACTAGAAGTGATCCTCCTGTTTTCAGCCTCTGAAGCACTGGGATCACAGGTGCGTGCCACTGTGCCCTCTGGTCAGGGCCGGCATGGCATGTGGTTCCAGGGATCAAACCCCAGACCCTGCACTTTGCCTAAACAGGCACTGAGCTATCTGGCTGACCCTAAGAAACTAATTATTTTCATTGCACCTAAGAGTTAGAAATAAAATGGAGAGTTTTCAAGTAATAGAAGTAGGAGCTAAAAATCACCAGGAACCAGGACAGCTAACATTTTTCACCTTTCTCTCTTATCTCTGGGCTCTGTTTTACTTCCCTCCGCAATTTGGCCTTGCTTTCCAGCTTCTTACCAGTCTGCTCCCACTTTCTTCATCAATTCCAAAATGCCCTTTCTGTTGGCAGCCTCAGCCCTGACTCTGCACCACTGCTGGGATGACTGCCCACTATCAAGGAACAGGCTCTCTCTGTTTCAGTTTCAGTTCCCTATAGACAGACAGGGCAAAGGAACTGTCCTTGGTCTAATTAGTCATTTCTAAGAGGTGGATCAGACATTTCACTTTCCCTTTGGCATGGTCTCTGAGAGCAAATGCTCTCACATGGGACAGACAGCTTCTTCAGGGATACTGGCTTGTGAGACTAGGGGCAAGGCAGTGATTGGTATCTCTTATTATAAAACAATATTTAACAGACCTACTAATTCTTCTTTCCAGTACTTGGAATTGAATCCAGGCTGAGCTATACCCCTAGGTCTTTTTGGAGACATGATCTTACTAAGTCTCCAGATTGCTTAAGTTAGGTTTAAGTTTTCTGACCTCCTGCCTCAGCCTCCTAAGTAGATGGGATTATAGGTGAGCACCATCACACCTGGTACATTATTTAACCAATATAAAATAATATTTAATTCAACTTGTAGAGGAAAATCACTATAGTCATAATTACTCTTTGTGTTATTGTGAAGTATTAACTTATAGTTTGGTAAACCAATACATAGATTTTCAGTGTACCTTATCCAAAATGTTTGGGACCAAAAGTGTGTCAACTTTTGGAGTTTTTTAGTTTTTGAGTACTTGTATAGAGTTTACTGGTTGAGTATGCATAATCTGAAAGTCTACTATTTGGGAGCATTTCAGACTAAGGATGCTAATCCTGTATTTCAGACAACAAAAATTTATTCATAATTCTGTCATTATAACCAAAGTCATTACATTTTTCCATTTTTAGGACTTGTCTTGAGTATATGAAATTCTTACAGTAATAGTTATAGAATTTTGTGTTCTACATCTTTCTTTTTTTGGGGGGGGAGGGGAATCAAACTCAGGACCTTATGCTTTCCATGATGCCACTGAGCTATCTCCCTGGCCCTCTACATTTTTCATACATTAATATAATTCTGTTTTTCTGTATATCCTACCAAGTATTTATTATTTATTTGTAATGATTAATAGTCATGTACTGTTACAGTGTTGAAGTAAAGTTCTTGTGCATATAGTTGAATTATTTCCTTAAGATAATAATTTGTTCTTGCTTTTTCTTGGTCTTAACCATCCAGCAGAAAAGTATAAAAACAAGGTGTATAAAGTAAAGCCATGTTAATATACTGAACTGTGAAGGGCTCAAGTCAACAGCTTCTGCGGATAACCCACTTCTATGGACTGCTGAACTGTGTTGGATTGTTTTGCCGAATTCATGCCCCTATAGTATTTAGATGCCAATGGAATACCCATCTCTGATAGGAATAAACAAAAAAAGGAGCTACAAAGGAAGGACCATTTTGTATTTGTATATACAAAATAGTTAGAATAGATATACAGCTACTTTCACTTAACTCAATGAGAAGATTTCTACTAATAGTGTTTGGATAGGATATCCTGTCTGCTTCTTGTATTATGGAGAACTACTAAGAAGACAACAATGTACAATGTATTCGTTATTGAAACTGTCCTATTAATCAGCTTTGAAACTATCTCATTGATACTTGTTTCTCAATAAAAAAAACTTCAAAAAATATTTGAGAAAAAGATTTTTGTAATTTGTGACTATATGAATTATGTTTTTCTTGTTTTTTAAATTAATTTTATTGAGAAACAAATAGTAATGAGACAGTTTCAAAACTGATAGGACAGTTTAAATAATTAATACATTGCATATTGTTGTCTTCATATAGGTTATTCATAGTATAAGATATAAACATGATATCCTGTTCTTTTTTTCTTGTTCTTTATGCATAAGGTTTGTTCTTTTTTCAACAGGCAAAAAGCTGTAATAATTCATGTTTTTAGTGGACAGACACCCTGATATTTGCTGTGTTCATTTTCTGGCTAGATGACAATGAGGGGAGCAGCAGTGATACTGCTCCTCTGTTCCAGATGGCAGGTGATGGAAAGGACACAGATGATATCAAGATCCCCATGCTGTTCCTATTTAGCAAAGAGGGAAGTATCATACTAGATGCCATCCGGGAATATGAGGAAGTAGAAGTTCTCCTTTCTGATAAGGCAAAAGATCGAGGTAAGGGTTAAAAACAGTGTTTATGCAACTTAGCATTAGTTTTACTCGTTTGATAAAAATGAGTCATGGAAGTGGACCTTTTGGTTCACTAAGAAGTAGATAAAAAATTTTAGAGGGTAATTCCAAAATAACTTGTCATTTGGAAATAAAAAGTAGTAAAGTATTTATTTGCTCTGCTGAATTAAGATGTTTATAGAATTACATTTTTGTAAGTAATTAGTAATTTTTGCCATAATTCTATCTAGTTGATAAATATATAGCATCTTTAGCATTGAGAAATATTCATTCAATTTTATTGACACTACGTTTTATATTTTTAACAAGGAGTAAAAAGAGTTTGTATAGAATTGTGTTATGAATAATGCTTGATCTCACCTACAGTCACAGGACCACTGTATTGATAAAGGCGATAGCAGTCTAGCAGCTTCTCTCCACTGAGATCCAATCAAATGGACATTCCTAAGTTATAAGAGTAACAAATGGTTATACCTGAAGAAAAAGATAGCATACCTTCATTCATGAGCATGTACAGTCCTTTCTAGGTCAAAATGCCTATTAGTAAGTTTAAAGCCCTTTCAAGCCCTACTTATCTAAAGGCAAGCTCTTACTAGTATTTTTACATAGTTTTATGCCCAGGAATGGAGGTGAGGTGAGAGAAAGAGACCCGTTAGACATATGCTGTGATTACACTATGCAGCTAACATTCTGATTGCTCAGAAACACCTATGAAGAAAGCTAAACTACCCAAATCTCTCCTAAATATATGGGGCTGGTACGTTATCTAAAGTGTTTGAGAGGAAAGTGATTCAATTCAAATAAACATCTTTTTTTAAAAGTTCATCAATAATTGAATGCTGCTCATTGTTTTGTCTTGTTTTATATTGCTTTATTCTTTGAGATTCTTTTTTTTTTTTTGGTGGAACCAGGGATTGAACTCAGGCCCTTGCGCTTTCCAGGGAAGCGCTTATTTCACTGAGCCATCTCCCTGGCCACTCTTTGAGATTCTTTGAATTGTCATTTATTTAAGGACAGTGGAATGAGTAGGATGTATGATAAGGATGTATCAAGGAAAATAGATTTTCTGTCTTAAACCCTTCTGCGTACCTGATCTCCTTTCTCTTCAAGTCCCTTTTCTAAATTCAGATCTTCTTTTCTGTATATATGCAGTTAGCTACTTCAAACATAGACAAATTAATATTATTCTGTGTAACTCTTTAATGTCTTTGCTTTCCCCCCCTATTTTGTGCTACCATTGGAATTTCAGCAGCAATATTAAAAGGTAAAATGATTCCAAGCTACATTATTAATAGTAGTAAGTATCTTGCATTAATAAGCCTTAAATTATATATGTTTATATGTGTGTGCGCACATACACATACATATATAATTTTTTCAGTGAACATCCTGATTATGTTTGGTTTAATGTAATTAGATTATTTTTATGTCTGGCCAGCTGTCCAATAATAATCTTTTATTGATCCTACCTTAAATTCTATTAATTTTACATTCCATATAAAAATAAATTCACTAGTCTCATATCTACCCAAGACACCAACCGTGGCATTGTTGTTTAGGTATTTATTACTTTGTATCATCTTTCACCTGAATAAACAATAAAATATTTGAAATACTAACTTGTTTTAAAAGATTATGGTAGGAGTAGGGAATACGTAGCTACGACTGCATGATTATGATAAAGGATGTGCTTCCCATGCCAGAGAAAGGATATGAGATGACTGATTTTACTTTAAACAAATCTTGGCAAATAGTATTTCCCTAAGAATCTTGCAGGAAAGGGGTATTACTTAATTGATATCTTTATAAAAAAATGTGGATAGTCTGTACATTTACTGAATTGTGATTGTTACAAGTCTGGAAGATTACCTTTTATAGTAGAACTGTTCAACTATATTAATTAAATCAGTAGCACATTGTAATTATTATTTATCTTTGTAACTAAAGTCAGCAATAATGGTTGAACAAAATCAATTACTATTATTTGCTTAAGATAATATCCTCAGAAGATAAAGTCTATAGTTTGGTTTGGTCATCATTAGTTTGTACTCTGCCATTATCACAAACATCAGCGTTTCTCTGTGTATCAGAATAGGCTGATTATTTGTTAAGAATACAGCCTACTGAGTTCTGCGCCACAGTGTCAAATCAGAGTCTCTGAAGGCAGGGGTCACGATTTGATGTTATAAACACTGCACAGATGGCCAGCTATAACTGGTTCCTCAGTGAGACTTGAAGAAATGCTGAGCAAGACCCTGCAGGAACTGTGTTCTGTCTGTCCCACAACCCTACTATGATGTTAGGTATTCAAGTTAGGACTTCCTAAGTATACCAAATAATAAAAGCTTCAAAATTCACACAATAACATACCCTCCAGATTGTCCTTTGTGAAAATCTCATTCTATAATTAAATATTTTTCTTTATAAAGTCATACAGTGCTTTATGTACACTTCTTTGTATACTTACTATATTTTAATAGAAAAAAAATTAAGCCCTAAATTCCCACTCCCATTTTATCCTACCTGTTAGCAGAAATTTTTAGATAATATTTATTCTAGGGCCAGCCAAATAGCTAAGCAGATTAAAGTGCCTGCTTAGGCAGATGCAGGGGCTGGGAGTTCGATCCCTGGGCCTGCCAGAGACAGTGATTGGGACTGGGCGTGGTGCTTTGCACCTGTAATCCCAGCACTTGGGAGGCTATAAATAGTAGGATCACTATGAGTCCAATCTACGCAGTGAGACCCTATACACCCTGTCCTAAATACAGAAAAAAAAAAAGATAATATTTATTCTTCAGAAGCTAAATTGTAATTTATCAAGTAAAGATTTTGCTTTCATGGATCAAATTAATGACACTTCTAAGAGTTAAATAGTCCACAATGATAAAATAAATAAAAGCTAAGTTGCCCATAATTTGTTATTAAAACTTTTAGTTTCATGTCTCTTGTATATCTCATCTTTCCAGAATTTCAGTTCATAAAAAATTTCATAATTTCAACCCTCTGCTAAATGTCAGCACATTGTTAGTTTTAAATCCAAGTCAAAGTAGTTTACAATTAAGAATCAGTTTCCTCTTTTTTTTTTTCTTTTGCAGTACCGGGGATTGAACTCAGGACCCTGTGCTTGCCAGGCAAGCGCTTATTCTACTGAGCTATCTCCCTGGGCCCTATTCTTCTTCTTGATAATATTTTTCAAGAGGAAATAAATCAACATACTATTTCAGTACTTTGTTGTGCTTGCAGTTTATGAGTAAAGTGCAGGCCTGTAATACTTTAAGGGTTATGAACAAGTTTTTCTAGGTGACTTCTGTATTTTTGACCATCTGGTAAAGAGGCAGGCAAAGAAAATGAGGGAAAAGATTTTTCAAAATTCCATCCTATGAACTGCTCTTGGCTAGGTCAGGAAGTATCAATTTTTCTAAGATTAATACTGCAGTTGGTTGGGGTGAATCTGTCCTAGAGTTGAACTGTACAACATAGGTTACTATGAGAAAGTTTTTGATTCCAAGGAGAAAAATATAGTAGTTAAGTAGATAGGCCTTTGTCTAGAGAAGAACATTCTAAACATTCTTGTTCACAGGTCTGATGTTAACCTATCTACCCTTCTTGAAGTGAAGCTTGTTTTTTCATGCTTTTTTTTTTTTGCATTTGCATGTCTCTTCCCTCTTTTTAGAAATGCCGTATTAATTCTTGTTACCAACCTTAGAGGATGTTTAGCCATCCTAAGTGAATACCCAGTTAAAATGCCACCTTCTGTGTGAAACGTTTTCTTACTCTCCTAATAAAAATGTAAAGATGTCTTTTTAGTCTAGTTCTGTGATATTCATATTCCATTATTGTATAGATGGATGAATGATCGTAGCACATCCAGAACTTTAAATTCTTTGCCTAATTTGCCTTCCCCTTTTGTTAGTGAAACTTACTGATTTTGTTTTCTTTGTATTGTAAGATTTTCTCCATTCTTTTTTGTTTCTGGGACATCATTTCAGAATTTAAAGTTGTAGTAGTTAAGGTCCTTAGACTCTGATCTCACATAGGGTGAAATCAGGTGCCTTGATAGCATCATGGCAGACCTAAACTTTGTGTGTACTTCTCTGGCTGCCATTTTTAGTTTTCTCATTGCTCTTTAGTTTTTGTCTTGTAATTCCAAATTTTTTTTTACAAAAACAAAATACTTCTCTAGCTGTTTAAAAAATTCTCTCGCTGTCTATATCTTCCCCCCTTCTCTTTCTTTCCTTTCCTTCTTCCCTCCTTCTCTCTTTGTGTTCCTTAGTCTTGATGACTTTCCTATAGTGCATTGCAGTATTTTTTTGTTTTATTTTAGGGAAGGGTCTTCAGGGCTCACTGTTAGATCAGACTTACAGTGATCCACCTGTTTACAGCTTCCCAAGAACTGGGATTACAGGTACACCACCACACTCAATCTCAATTGCCATCTCAGTGTGCGCCGGGGGTAGGGCTGGCACAGAAGGCCAGGGCGTTGAACCCCGGCTCCTGTGCCTGTTTGCAGGCACTTTAATCAATTGAGCTATTTGGCCAGCCCATAGAATGGTTATTGACACTTTTTGAAAAGCCTTTTTAATTGCAAATGTAAATTTCATAACATGTTCTTTTGGAGATACATGTTTTTAAGTCTCTCATTTTCCTGATATAACCAATCAGTGTTAATAGTTTAGTATATAACTGTTCATATTTTTTTTGGGAGGGACTTTATACATTTCAGAATTATAGATATTCTTTTCATAGTAATGGAGTATACTCTAAATATCATTAAGCAAATTGCCTTTTATAGTTTAAGAATATTCTTCCATGCTGGTTGGATTGCAGAATTTACTCTTTTAAAAGCTGTATCACATCTTACTGTGTAACTGAAGCACAATTTATTTAATTATTTCATCATTGGCCATCTACATTTGTTCTAGAGTTTTTTTTGGTTTTGTTTAGTTGTTATATACTAATATTGTAGAAACCATTCTGTATATATCTTCGTACATTTTGATACTTCTCTAGAATTTTGAGGTTTACTAAAATGGAATGCTGAAGAAAAGGATATGAATCTTTCCATCTTGATATATGTTGCAAGTTGTAGTAACAATTTACATCTCTTCTAAGATACAAGAGTATATGTTTCTCCCTAATTTTACTCAGGATATTTCCATTGATAGGTATATCTTTCACTGAGCTTGATCTTGCTTTATTGGATGTATCTATGCTAAACAGTTCTAAGATATATAACTAGAGCATATATATAAATTACTAGTTGAGAGGAATATCCTCAGAAGAAGTGATTGGTGGCAGGTCTAAATAGTAACACAAAGCTTTATGTGGAATACTTAGCCAAAAAATGAGATCAGAAACAAATTGGTAAGTTAAGAGCTAGATAAATCAGTATAAAGTAATCCAGACAAAACTGAGAGTAATGAGTAGGTTTTTTTTTTTGTTAGCTATTGGGGATTGAACTTGGGACCTTGTACTTGCCAGGCAGGTGATGATGCCCCTGAGCTATCTCTCCAGCCCCATGTATAGGTTTTATGGAGTGTTGGCTGATTCTTTTGAAAATTTATTGACTTTTCTTTGACATATATTCTTCAATATGAAATTGAAGATGTTATCTGGTTCCAAAACAAAAAGAAGTAGAAGTGAGATTCATTTTGAAATAAGTATATAATTACAGACTTTTGGGAAAGTGTTAAATACTGACTTTCTACCCAGAAACATACCTACAAATTTAATCAGATCTTGATGTTTTTATGATGATTGCATAGTATGAAGCAATATGAACCATATGCCTCTTACAATAAATCTAATTCTGTTTTGTAGCTTTTTTGGTAGTTTTTCATTATGAAAAGAATATATAGTTTTATTAGTTGTAGTTGTTGCCACTATGGAGGAGTTACTGGCATTCAGTTGCTTTACTTCTTCTTACCAAAGTCTTTTATTAATTTTAATAGTATTTTTAAAATTAGAATTATTTAGAGTTTTATTCCATAATCATAGTCTTTAAATATAAACATTCAATATTTTTTTATTATTTACAGTTCTATTTCTTACCCTATTTCATTTTTTAGATTTCAAAAATAAAATTGTGTCATATCTAACATTTGGAGAGTTTTAAGTCATAAGGACAATCTTCATTACTAGACAGAACAACCCTGTCTTCTAACTGGAACAATATCTTCCAGAAAGAAGCTTGAAGGTTTTTATTTTTGTGTTGTTTTTCTTCTTAAACTTACCTTGCCTAGCATAAATATTGTCTAAGCAGCCAGCTAACTCCCTACTTTCTTTGGGCCCACCATAGTGTCTCTGTCTAGTTAAATTTTACCTCTTCCAAGGCTCAGAAAACAGAGATGCAAGGGCTGGGAAGATAGCTCAGTGGAAGCACAAAGTCCAGAGTTCAATCCTTGGTACTACAAAAAACAAAAACAGAGATGCAGGAGGACTCCTCAGTTTTTCATCCTTCACTCCCTGCCCCAAACCAGAGAATATAACTTGCCCTCATCAGTTGATCCTATCTGAGCAGGGTGAATACACACACATCCACCCCTATCTTCCTGCATGCCCATATTAGGTTAAGTGTTTTTGATTTTATAAAAGGATCATCTTTCTTCCTTTCATTAACTGAAAGAGTACTTCTCCTTTAAGTCTCAGTTTAGTTATTTCTGTAAGAACCCATTAAATTTCCTTCTACATAAGCTTTCCTAACACCACGTATCTTGCTCTCAAAACATGTCACAGTTGGATTTTTCTATTTGTTTTGTGTGAATATTTGTAGATCTTTTTCTAGAGTTGACTACAGGATGCATAAGGGCAGGTGTAGTGTTTTGCTTTTGCTCTTCATTTTCTTGTTAGTACCATGCACAGTGGACAGCTGGACTGGCTGGCTGGCTGTGATTCAGTGATAGAGACTGAGCAGAACGTGCCGTGTGGATGCGATGCTGTGTAAGCACTTCTTGGAACCCTAAATAAGATGGCTTCATTTTGTATTCATTACAAGAGCTTTAACCTCCTCTTTATTCTTTTAGTGGATTTTAATAGTATGTTTTATAATTCATAGGATAAAATAATAGAACTTTTGTAAATCTCAGTTTTGGTTTTTGTGAAAGCATTTTGATTAATCACATTAACACCCATAATAATCCAAAAATATTCATGGCTTCCTGAATGATAATTTTGCATTTCCAGTGCACTGATAATGTACTATTTATAACTTACTTTATTTAGTATGTTCTCATGTGCATACTTTAATGAAATTGGATATTTAATAAATTTTAGATAGACATTACATATTTTATGCACTTTAAATTGTTTTATATGTTTCTTGACATCTACTGATATTCATTTAAAGCCTGTTTTATGTTTTTAGTCACTCTTTTTAATTTGAAGCATTTAGGTTTTAACACTGATACATTTTATAAAACAAGTATATAGGAAATATTGCATTAATAAAAACAAATCGTTTTCTATTTAGTTCATTGTTCTGCATTAATTTGATGATCTTTAGCATTTTATGTCTTAATTGTGTTGTGAAAAATAGTATAACTTTGTAAGTATACTAGTACAGTTGTGAGGAAAGTAGCATGGGATTTGTTTCTTTCCTATACAGATCCTGAAATGGAAAATGAAGCACAGCCATCCTCAGAAAATGATTCTCAGAATCAAAGTGCTGAACAGATTATATCAATTTCTCAGGCAGTTGACTTGGTTGATCAAGAGTCTCCTGAGGAAAGTTCTCTAGACTCTTACTCAGACTCATCACCAGCAGATCCTGACAGTGCTGCAAGCATTTCCCCTGCTGAACAGACTTCTAATCCCACAGAAGACCAGGAGCCTGCCAGTCTGGACGGCGAATGTACTGATCTGGATAACCAACCTCAAGAACAGTCAGAAACCAAGGAAGACTCCAATCCTAATGTTAGCTGGGGTAAAAAGACCCAGCCTATAGACTCCATACTAGCAGACTGGAATGAAGATATAGAAGCTTTTGAAATGATGGAGAAGGATGAACTATGACTCACTGAAAAGTGTGGTGGTAGGTATTTAAAAAGAAAAGGTAAACTGTGGTTAGAGACACCCTATACTAAGCATGCTCTCCAAGGGGCTTTAAGTATGGCGATGAGCAACCATGTTCTGACTGAGATGGGTAGTTAGCATAGGAATCTGGAGCATGTTGCATTAAAAATGACCTCAGACTGTCCCATCAAAAGTGGAACTCTTTCAGTTCCCCCCTCAAATGACAGCATTGCACAACTTGC
The DNA here is from genome assembly GCA_004027165.1 of Ctenomys sociabilis. Taxonomy (NCBI): domain Eukaryota; kingdom Metazoa; phylum Chordata; class Mammalia; order Rodentia; family Ctenomyidae; genus Ctenomys; species Ctenomys sociabilis. Next base: position 24,696 of record PVKA01029956.1, read on the forward strand.
AGCATGCCTGGCCCGGGAAAGACATTGAGCAGTTCCTGGGAGCTGAACTTCTGTCTCTGAGTAGACAGACAAACTCAGTTAGTAGTGGAGTAAGAAGTTGGAGTTTGTAGCTTTCTAGCTTTCTTGATTTGGTCATTTGAGGCTCTTTGGGAAGATACATATGGGCATTGTGGCATTCAGGTTATGCTGCCTTCACACACACACAACACACACACACACTTTAGTGATCTAAGTGGTTATGAAACAAATGCATTTATGGTAACAGTTTTTGTTCATCACTTATTTCATTCAGTGACTTACGTTTTTTTCTTCTTAACAATGTTGTTTTCATTTAAACTAAAGGGAAAGCCAGTGTACTTTCTCAGTTTTCTGCATAAAGGCTAATCATAAACCTGGCAAAAAGGTCATATTCTGAAAATTGGTTACTTTTGATAAGTGGAGCAAGGATGAAATTGTAATGTATTATGAACTTCCCATTGGACCTTCCATAAGGAAAGCTGGAACTACTCTGAAGTGAAACTTAGCATTTATCCTTGTTGGGTGGATCATAAATCTCCAGTTCATTTCTCTGAAAGATGGTCACCTTTGACTACCAGCCTCACTCATGCCATGTGTAGTATACAGTTTGAGCCAAAAGGCCCATATTGCCAACACCTGAATATATTTTATTCCATTTTTCTGTCTTATGAAGCCATGATAAAATTATGTTGGTGATCTAAAATTCCTTGGGTTTTTCTTCTCTGAGACTGTGGTGTTTCTAAAGTCACACCTGAAAAATCTGCCGTATTTTATGTTGAATCATGAGTTTTGGGTTCTTATTTTAACAAATATTTCTTATGATATGGAATTGAAAATTAGTTTGGGATGACCTTTTTCTTCAAAAAAATTTATATGTAAGAATTACATGTAGCCATGTAGTTTCATGAAAAATTTTTCCCTTTTTCTCCTTTTGGTGGTGGTCTGATATTGGCCACATTTAAATTTTAAAGAGTTTATTGTTGATATTGTTAGCTTGGACTTGAAATCATGGCTTTGCTCATTTTATTTATTTTTTAAGCTTTTATTAATCAGTTTCAACAGAATATCTGAGAAATCTAATTTCCTTTCTTTTATCATGATATTACATAATGATCTTTTCCTAAAACATGGTTTGTGGAGTTGTTAAAGAACAGCAATGCTGTGTTGTAGTTATGTATATTCATGTACAGTGTGTCTTAGATCCCAAGTAAGTATTCCTTTGTAAGAGGATAACTACTTGCTTCAAAATTTCTAGCTAAACATAATTGGGTCAGTGAGTAATAAATCTAATATAGAATTTTCTTTGGGGAAGGGAAAAAATAGTAGCGTAACAAGGCCTTTATTGCCCCTTAATTAAGCTTGACACCAAAATGGATATTTTTAGTCTCTCTGCATGTCAAATTTGAGGTGAGAAGATAGAATTATAATACAAATAGCTTTCAGAAAGGTAGACATAGTGCTTTGTTCATTTTAATTGCAAAGCTGCCAAAATAGCTGAAGCCTAATTACTTGACTTGCCTTGATTGATAGGACTGGGGCTTGGAGAAAAGCAGCAGATGTTCCTGTAAGACTTTGATTACAGAAGCCTTATGTACTTTGGATTTGATTTTGTATTTGTAGCTCAAAGCCACTGTTGCTAAGTACAACACTTCTGAGTTATCTGAGCAACAATTTTTTTCCCTGCAAGAACTGAGTGGCATGAAGAGTCCTGTGATATGCACTAGGAAAGGCCAGCTTACTGCCACTCTCCCTTCCTTTTGCCATTAGAGGGAGCTGTTAACTTTTCACTGAGATTTAGGAGCAAATCATTAACTGTTCAGGAAACTAAACCCTTAAAAAAAAAGATTTAGGTAGTTATACTTAATACCCAGAAGAAATTATACCAATTCTCCCTAGGTAAGAAGGAAGATATGTTTAGTTTCAGAACACCGCCATTATACTGTGATGAAATAGTTTTTGAGTTCATTAAAAACTCCAGAAGCACTAGAGTAATTTTGTTTGTTTGTTTTGTTTGGTACTGGGAATCAAACTCAGGGGCTCACGTCTGCTAGACAGGTGCTGTGCCACTGAGCTACATCCCCGGCCTAAAATGTTTTGTTAAATACCTTTCATGGATATTTCATTTACTTGCTAAAGATTCAGGGGATTCTGTGAGACCCTGAATTTAGAAACATCTGGTCTACCTCAGTTAAATGTTGACTGTTTAGAAATAGAGCTGAAAAGATCACCACAGCCATAAAATTGTTTGACTAAGAAAGATTTATACAATGTTTACAAACCTAGAATCAAAGCTTTTAGCTGAAAGTTAAAAGATGAAAGCAAGTGTTTAATTCAGGTATTTTCAAATTTAATTTGTTTGCCTATTAAAAATAAAATATCTATAGTTATTTTGTATATAAAAGTCCATTGAAATGACATGCCTAATTTGCAATATTTTTCCCATAAAGTTTTAAAGTGTGAAAGAATTATCAATTACTAGATATGTTTGGGATGGGATACTTATTTGAGTAAGTTTTCTCATTAACCTGTAATAAGTTTCTGAAAAGAGCATAATTGTTTAGGAAATTATTTTGAAATTTTATTTTTCCATTTTTCTTCACAGTTTGAGATTTTTAAATTAAGAAATTGTGCACTCTCTGATTTTAATTTCTCTAATGTAGTTACTCTCTGAGGATTTTTTTTAGATTTAAATTGCCATCACATAACTTTTATAGCAAAGCCAGCATTTATTCTCTCACCAAACCCCATGCCAAATTCATCATAAAGAAAGCTCAGCATAAGTAATTCAAATAGTTCTTATAATTTTAGAGGGGATAGGTAGAATTTTAGTAAATATTTCAACTGGTCGTTTTATGCACAAGGCTTCAGTCAGAACATAGAAAAAAAAACATTCTGTGAATGAAACATTGTATGTTCAGATTTTATAAAAGACATTTTTAAAAGCCCAATTTACAGCCGTATATTTTCTTATGATGTAATTTATGAAAAAGACGTCTGTACTAACAGGTGCTGTAACACTACTGTTGTTGGGTTTTATTGTTTGGTGATAAATGTATACAATATTTCTAAGGG
>PVKA01029957.1:5302-19148 GCA_004027165.1 Ctenomys sociabilis
CAAACTTATCATTCTTAATAGCTGAGTAATACTCCATTATATAGAAATACCACATCTTTTTCAACCATTCCTCATGTGATGGACATCTTGGTTGTTTCCAAGATTTTGCTATCACACATTGTGCTGCTATAAACATAGGTACACATATATCTCTATGATACAATGTATCCAGATCTTTTGGGAAAATTCCCAGTAGGGGGATAGCCGGCTTGAATGGGATTTCTAGTCCTACTCTTTTGAGGGTTCTCCACGCTGACCTCCACAATGGTTGTACCAGTCTACATTCCCACCAGCAGTGGAGAAGCGTTCCCTTTTCCCCACAACCTCTCCCACATTTGTTGTTGGTTGATTTCCTTATGATAGCCATTCTTTCTGGAGTGAGAAGATATCTCAGTGTTGTTTTTATTAGCATTTCACGAATGGCTAGCGATGTGGAGCATTTTTTCATGTATTTATTCGTTTCTTTAGAAAGAGATTGAAGTTCTAAAGTGTGCCTGGGGAGAGTCACATGAAGAGAAAACTTTCTCTCAAGCTCTCACAGAGAGCAATCTGGTCAAGCATTGGCCGTGACTCATCCACATGGATGACACAGACAAAGGAACTACAGAATAATGTACAAGACTACAAGATAAACCCTGAGAGAACTTCAATAACCACATAGGAAATATAAAGTTCATGTGTTGGTATGTAAGTCTTGATCTACCTAGGTCTTAACCATCCAGCAGAAAAGTATAAAAATGAAGTATACAATGTGAGCCCATAATATTAAGCTGAGCTGTAAATGGCTATGGTCAATAATTTCTTTGAATACCTCACTATGGTTGTAGAATGCTGGACTGTGTTGGATTGTGGTGTCGAGTTCAAACACCTAAGTTAGTTGAATGTCAATGGAGTGCCCACTTTTGACAGGTGTAGACAAAGGAAGGGTTGTAGAAAGAAAAAATCATGATGTGTGTGTATAGACAGTACAGTTGGGATAGATAACGCTGTGCTTCTACATAATTCTATGAGAGGCAAGATCTACACTAATGGTGGTTGAACAGGTTATGTCGGCTTCTAGTACTACGGTCATCCACTAGGTAAATTATTGAATTTTTGATATAATTCAGGTATAAAAAAATAAGATAAGTAAGCAGCTATACTCTTAATTCACTGATAAGAGATATCTGCTAAAATAATATGTGTAAATATAATATGTATGCACCTTGTACAATACCAAAAAGTTATGAAAACAGTTTGCATTGTATTAATTCATCGAATCTGTATGGTTAAGGTGTCTTGAAACTGTCTGATTGACATTTGTATTTCAATAAAATAAAAATAAATGAAAAAAAAATAAAATAAAGGATACAAAGTCACTCAGAAGGCGTAAGTTCTCATGCAGAATAGCACAGAGACCTACCGGAAGTTCACAGTTGTTGTGAGCTACCAATGGAGAAAGAAGAGTACGGAGACCAGGCTGATGTCGTGGCTGTGTATATATCCGCTGAGAGTAGGGAAGGGCGTGAATAGGGAAATTCAAATAGGCGGACAGGGCTGCTCTTCTGCCCATAACCATCAGCCAAGTATGCTTAGCGTTCTGGCTCCTGGAGTGCGTTCTGCAGGCGCTCCTCAGCAATGGCCGTGAGCATAGCCTCTTGCCCTGACATACCCACTCACAGTAACCTATAATACATAGCACAAACAACCAGAACAAAAGCTGTCTACAGTGCGAAATATAAAGAGTAAACATGCTAATCCCTGATTTAATCACTGCACTATGAGTGTGTTGGGATATTACTTTATACTGTTCTGATAGGTATAATTAATAAATGCTACAAAAAACATTAAATTCTAAAGAAAACTTTTATTTTTCAAAAGCTTAAGTTTTTGACTATTGAGTAGAGTAAAGTTAGTGACAACTGTGTGATTCTAGATCTTTTTCTCGTGTCTCTGTCCTATAATTTTATAAATCTTTTCTAAGATTTATGATATGCTCACTGCAATTTTTATGGATGCCTGGACCACGTTATAGCCTGATGCATAGTCTCTGGAATGTAATACCATATTTTTCTTGCCTTCATAAAAAAGTGCTGTATGCAAAATTTTAAAAAGCTCTCTCTCCATAAACATGCTTTTACCTAATTTTAAATACTAATATTTGTCAGAATCTTTACCAGGTATTTGGTGATGCCATCCACATGTACAATTTCAATAAATCCTAGACAGTATCAGGGTCTCCTGATTCTAATTTGAGTCAGTTCTTTCTCCCTTATCAGCGATCAATAGGAAACAGTGGTTATTCTTTGCATTTCTTTGATGGTCTCTTGCACAAATTAAAAGCAGGATTGTAGCTTTTGTACTCTCAGTCATTAAACCCACACTCACGCCATGCTGTTTGCCTTAACTTTTCCATCTCTTTTTATATATAAATCTTTTCCCTCACTATCGAGGCTTACCATTAGAACACATTATTCTTGTGTTATGTGTGTACCTCTATGTCTCTTTCTCTCGTCTTACCAGTATAAGTCAATCAACAGGCCTTTAGTTTTCAATGTATGTATGTATAGCTGTTCCACTCTATCTACAATGCTGGCAGTATTATCTAAGCTAGTGTCTGCTTTCCATTATTTGTTAAGTTTGTAAAAAGAATTAATTTAACAAATTTTGTAATTTTTCAATCATTTTCCATACTGTTAACAGTTTTGCAAGAGCTTAATGAGGGCCAGCCAGATAGCTCAGCAGATTAAAGCACCTGTTTAGGCAGACACAGGGCCTGGAATTTAACACCTAGCATGCTGCGCCAGCCAGGGCCCCAGGGTGCTCTGAGAGGGTGATTGAGACTGGGCATGGTGGTGCACACCTGTAATCCCAGCACTTGGGAGGCTGCAAACCCAGAGGATCACTACAAGTCTGCAGTGAGAGCTTGTAGCGTAGTAAGACCTTGTAGGTCCTGTACTAAATACATAACAACAAAAGAGCTTAAATCCCTTTAGAGGTTTCTCAACCTTTAAAACACAAAGAATATTTTATACATAGTAATTACTTTTTTAATCTGAAAAAAGGTATGGCCCAATGGAATTCGTATATAAAATGAATTCCAAGAATCATTACATAGTAAGTATAAAAATGTTACATCTATTTAATAGTCCTAAAATAAAGTAAATATTTATAAGCTTGGAGGCAGAACCAATAAAAAGTTAGTTCATTACAAATATAAACAAAACTCAGGGCCGGGGAGATGGCTCAGTGGAATTAAGCGCTTCCCTGGCAAGCGCAAGGGCATGAGTTCAATCCCCAGTTCTGCCAAAAAAAAAAAAAAAAAAAAAAAAAAAATTGCTTTAACAAAACTCTATGTGGTTAAATATGATAATAAGTGGAAAATAGCCAACTAGAAAAATAAAACATCACAGAAAAGAAAAACTTAAAAAGGAACATGATTCCAGTCACAAAATGTTGGCAAAGGAATGATTATAATTACAAAATAACAATAATGAACAAATATATGAAAATATATTCATTATTATTTCTTAAATTACAAATTGAAAGAGTCTCACTGTTTCCTATTAGAATTTTTTACACATCTGCTAACACCTATGAATTGGCAAAGTTTGTGAAAATGAAGAATCTAAAGTTTTAAAAACTTTCCTTTATGTAACAAGATGAATAATTTCATTGCATATGAGAAATTATAAATGAAATACATTAGGATCTGATGAAACCATCATTGCAATAACAAATGGGGACAAAAGAATAGGCAGTTGTGTTTTGAATGTATGCAAAGGTGGACATCAAATAAAAGGGTTAGAGGATACTGTGAATATTAATCATATATGTGATTGAAAGTAGGGCCAGCCAAATAGCTCAGTGGATTAAAGCACCTGCAAGCAGGCACAGAGGCCCAGGACTCCATGGCCTCACCCTGGAGACACACTGAGATGGCAATTGAGACTGGGTGTGGTGGTGCGCCTGTAATCTCTGCTCTTGGGAGGTTGAAAACAGGCAGATCACTAGGAGTCCCGAGCCCAATCTAGTAGTGAGACCCTGAACATCCTGTAAATCCTTCCCTAAACTACAAAAAAAAAAAAGAGAGAGAGAGAGAAAGAAAATAGGTCATTTTTTTTCAGTTAAAGATTTGTTAATAGCATTTAATAGAATAAATTAATAATGAAAATATTTAAAAAGTCAGAGTTGACTATTAAATGAACTATGCCACTGAAGTAAACTTGAAATATCACATAACCAGTCTATTATTTCACTTCATGACTTATAATTGTTTTTATTACCAATTCTCTCGCACCTAGAATACACTTAGCAAAAAACAGTTATGGTATGATTTTGTGGAATAATTAAATGAACACATAACGAACAACTAAATGAATTTCAGTAAAAATACAAGAAATTTCTTTAGATTGGGTGTATTTTTAAAATTAACATAATAAAGATATCAAATTATTTTAATAAAAGGAATTTTAGGGACTATTAACATTTAAAACTGGCAGTGATTGTAGCTCTGTATTATTAATCATCTGTATTTTAAATGTTATTATAATTTCAATAGATGGTGCTTGGTTTTTTTGAGGGTTTCAAACATGACTACAGTACATGAAAGCTAACAAAATGTATGATACAATGTTCAAAAATGGAGAAACCGAAGTAGGTTTTAAGCTGTGTTTACTGCAGATGAATGGGTTAAGATTCTGAAGATTCCAAACAGATTCAGCTCTGCACGGACTACTGCTGTGGCCTTGGGATATTCATTCTCCTTTCATCTTTTGTCACTCCAAGTGGAGTAGCCTAAGTGACATCTTCGAGTGTTTACAACTCTCACAGTTCTGGAACTACAGGAAGAGTTATTCTTCTAATCATTGAATTTAAAAGATGTTCAGAAAAATAACTTTTATATATAGGGACTGGGCATTTATGTCTTATATAGATGTTAATGATCTCAAAGAAAGCCTCAGCAAAATACATTTTTAAGGTATAATGTCAAATCAGCAAACACTTGTTAAATCTATATATATTTATATATGGCAATATTTTGTATCTTTTTAATGACAATATCCAGCTTGACTCATAATTGCATCTAAATTTGGTTCTGAGGTATCTTTTGCAAAAGATTAATATAAAATATTTAGCTAATCAAAAAATATCTATATCCCATCTATGACACGCAAATATTATACACACATATGCACATACAGTAGTCATGTAGTTCATAGTGATGTTTGAGTCAGCAATAGGCTGTAAATATGACAGTAATACCCTAAAATTGCAATGGAGTTGAAAATCTTGGTTCCTAGTGACATGCTAGCAGGCTGTCTCCCCATCCCTAACTTTTGCAACTTTGTGGCACAATCTTTTGTTCCCATATTTTGATATTACTGCTATAAATAACCCAAAAGCAGTACCAGTCATTAGTATACCACATACGAATACCTAATATGTGATCATATAATAAATGATCACACAAATGGCTTATATATTGACTATAGTTACTATTCGTCATTTTATAATGTACTCTTTCTTCTTGTTTTTAAGTGAACCATAGAACAGCCTTAGGTAGGTCCTTAGAACGTATCCTAGAATAAGCCTTTGTTATCATAGGATACGAACCTCCAGATATGTTACTTTAGTCCTTGAAGACCCCGTTAGAGAGATGAGATGTAAAGATAGAAGACAATATTGATAAACATGACTTTAGGTATCGCTAGGCTAATGTAAGTTTTTGTCTTAGTTTTACTGTGGTTTATTTGTGTGGGTTTATTTTTTTTCCAGTTGTTTTTAGACAACTGTTCTACGAACTTCAGGCTGGCCTTGAATTTGCAGTGATCTTCCTGCCTCAGCCTCCCAAGTGCTTGTATTACAGGCATGTAGTATGAGTTTTAACAAAATAAGCTTAAAAATAAAAAGTAAATTTAAAATTTTAGAAATAGAGTACAGTTTATAGAATAAGGATACAGACAACTTATTTTTAATACACAGCTATACAGTGTATTTGTTCCTAAGCTACGTTATTATACTAGTGAAAAAGTTCAAATAGTAAAAAATTTATAAAGTAAAAGGCTTACAAGACAACTGAGGTTAATTTACTGTTGAAAAAAGTACCAGAAAGAGTCAGGTCCTGGTTTTGGCATTGGATCCCCAAACACTGACTTGGTCAGCCAACGTCCTCTCCTGCAAATTCCACGCATAGGAAGTGCTCTGTGTAGAGGTAGTCTTTTAAAAGACTGTTCAATTGTACTTTTACTGTACCTTTTCTGTGTTTTTGTATGTTTAGACACAAACATACCATTTTGGTACAAATGCCGACAGCACATAAGCACCTGCTTTGCAAGCTCAAAATCCTGGGTGCTATTCCCAGTACCAAAAAATAAATAAATAAAATAAAACACAAATGCCTACAGCATGCATTACAGTCACAATGATCTAGATATTTGCAAGCCAGAAGCGAACTCTACATTATAGCCTAAGGATATAGGTTCTTCTCCAGTCGGGTCTATGCAGTGCCAGTTCAGGGTATTCGTACAGCAATGGTGTTGCCTAACGATGCTCTCCTAGTAATATATCCCAATCATGACTGCAATATGAATTATCAGTATAAATGCACATACACGCAGATACACACATTTGTATTCATCATAAATTTATATCATCAAAATGTAATAGTTATTTTTTTCATTTTTCTTCAATTTCATAATTTCTTATTTCATATTTCATGTTTCAGTAGGCATTACTATCTAGAACAAAAGGTGAAGGATAAATGCAACCTGGCTGAAAGGTGAAATGGATGAAAATTGTGCATACTATAGAGATAATAAACTAAGAAACACCTCATATGAAATTTCTTAAATTGAAGGTCATCTATCTTATACCTATAGCCTCAAGAGTTTGGACATAAGCTTCTTACAATATATATATATGTATATATATATATATATATATTTTTTTTTTTTTCATGGAACCAGGGATTGAACTCAGGCCTTTGCACCTTCCAGGTCAGCACTTATTCTACTAAGCTATCTCCCCAGCCCATCTCTTATAACTTTATAATGAATAATATTTCTTTCTAACTCTTCAAAGTGTCCAATGTGGAATGCTAAATTATAAACCAATTTATGCTTTATATAGATATACAGAAGTAGACAGATTGCAAAGGGAATATGCATTCATTGTGAGGAAAACACCTTTTTGTACCATTCCATCCATACCATTGAGAAACAGTAAGACTGCACAATTCAGTACTGCTATCCTTCCCCGGTCATGTCCACTGGCTCCCCTGTGACTGCAGTACAACACAGTCTCTTCTTGCTCCGTTTAGGAGCTCATTATTCTTGGGCTCGTTAAGACATTATCTTGCTTTGTTCTAGAACAATGTGTTAACCCATCATATATTGCCTGTGCTTCAATTTTATTCTCCATAAACTGGAGGGATGGTTTTGGCAAAGACAAGCCATGAACATAGCTACAGCTAAATTATGTACAGGTCATAGGCACCGTATAAATGATACAAACATTAGCAAAAGCATAGCAAATGATCTTCCCCTAATTCTAGCTAGCTTCTCACCAGGATGAAAAATATTCAGGGCAAATTCAGAGGGCATGAATTGAGTATAGTATGTCTGAACATAGAAGCTTTGCCTTTTTTATCTGAGTTCATTTAATATTTTTCTAATTCCCTCTGCGTTTTGCATTTCAGAGACAGCCTGCTCAGTGTGAAAGCTATGAAGCTCTTCCAGAATTACTGAAAAGAAGGATTTGTTAGCAGATGGCAACAAACACACCATAATGGACCTTATTTTGCTTTATTTTATTAAATCAACATTATGGCTACAGTTATGAACTTATATTTTTATAGCTATGATAGTAGTTTATATTGCATTCATGTCACCAGCTGCCTTTGCTGAATTAAATGCCTTTTATTGCTTAATCTATCCAAGCAGTGGGGCAAACAGTATGTTTAGTGGAGCATCTGTCTGTCCAGAAATAGAATATTTCTAATGAGGCAGTATTGATGCAGGTAATATACATGTTTATTTTTAAGATATGTGCACATATATCACTAAATAACCATGTAAAAATTAATTTTAAACAATTCAAGAATTTCCAACATATTCATCATTAAATCAGTTCAGTCTTGGAAAGAAGGGAAAATAATATGGTATAGGAAATAGTGGTAAAGGAAGAACATCTTCTCAAGCCCTTTGATCTCTTAATAATGTATGACGGTTGTCATACTTTTTAAAAATTATTTTTAGTAACAGATATGTGATATTTTCCTTATTAAAGAGCAATTAGATGGAGGTTTAAGAGTGGGCAAATGGGTACCTAAAAGCTCTCAGAATCCAGAGTCCTCCATGTGCACACTTATTGCATCATTTATGTAAATCAAAGCACATGTCCTCATGTAAGGTCAAACAAGAACATTAGACTGATCTATGGTAGCTTAGTAAATTGCATTTTATCAGTGATAGAAGACAAGAACATCAGTATGACTGGATGCAGCTGTAGCTTATGTGAGACTAAACTCTTAAGCTTACTCCTGAGCATTCACTGAGATTCATTATTGTCCAGTATCGTTATATCCCTGGGTACTGCTAGTACCCAAGCTATCTTTTGGTTACTAATTCACCTTCCAGATAACCAACACATGAAGAAGGGGTTCACATAGAAATAGCACATCAGCATTTAAGCCTCACTAAAAAATTTGTCCTATAGATTGCAATGACTAATGTAATCTTTTATTTTTTAATTTTGAAAATTGAAGGTCAGATCTGTGTGGCCCTACGTGATGCCAGCTTTCTTCTCTGAGATATTTCTTCTTTCATTCAAATAATCAGCTTCGCAGATAAGGAGATACAGCAGAGGTACTTGATAAAAAGATATGAACTCCACCTATAACACTTGAATTTATAATGAATTACAAAAAAAATCAAAATAATCAAAATTCCTGAGTTTGTATCTCATGTCTTCTACTTTATCTTACTGCAATCAGCTAGTACCAGAATGAGATTACAAGGGAAACATGGGCAACTCCTGATTATACAGGCCAATTCATGGAGGATTTATAAAAGTAGTGAAAAATTTCAGAATTAAGACTGAAATCTTAGCTGGGCATGGTTGTACATATCTTTAAGCCCAGCACTTAGGACACTGTGGCAGGAAAATTCCCTAGTTCATGGCCAGTCTTGGTTGCATAGTCAGTTTAAGGCCAGCCTGAAGGACATAGTGATATCTTATCTCAAAAAAAACTAAATAAAATTTTAAATATTTCCATCTAATGCTAGTTTTAAAATAAATTTTAGATATGTGATAGAATTCACAACTTGGATTAAAGAAATTTTAGTGGCAAAAAAGAATTGGATTTAAGTATAGTATTGAATTTTGTTTCATAAAACATTTTTCACAGTACAGATTAACATTCATAAATGGAAATAATATGCATTTTTTAACTAGTGTCAAAAAATGTGCATCTGTTTTATTCCCACTGCCTTAGCTACATTACCTGAAATAATAGGAAGAAGTCAGTTGTCTTTTTTCCTTATCTGGTTCCCCACCCTGCAGAGACCTGATTTAGCAGGATGGTGTATTCTGAAATGAAGATAAAGGAATGTTTCTACCAATCTCTCCAGACACCCTGCTTTACTTTTCAGCTGAATTCAATACTCTTTAAATAGAAGCACATGACTTAGATCAGCAGAACTGATTCTGCCTTAGAAGCTAAAACTGATGTGGTAAGGAAACAGTTCTCCCAGTTGCCCTGACTCTGCTCTTTTCCCTACAGTTATTAAAAACCCAAAATGATCTTTAACTGGGAAAGGCCAATTTATCTTGGTAGGCAAAGAGTGCATTCTTCAAATCTTCAGATGCATTCCAGTTGTCAAAAGCTATTTGTCATGATGTATACATCATGTAGCAAACAGCAGGAGGGCTCTGTATTTAAGTCTTTACAGTTTTTGTTTTAAATTAGCTCTGTGAGCTTTGATAAGATTTCTGACCTCTCTGGCCATCAGTTTATTTATTTGCTCCTCACAGTATATCTTGTTAAGCCATTTGAAAACTGGAAGTAATTGTTGTTGTAATACCTAGAACAGATTAGATGCATGATTAATGTTTTAGAAAAAGTTTTCTCCCTAGAATTGATTTTCAACTTGATCCCAAGTCTGCTTGTTTATTTTGTGTTCATAACCAAGACTTTCTATGCTTTCTACATCTTTTTCAGCAGGAGAAAGGTAGCTCGAACCTGCAGAAGCACACTGATAACCAGTAACTCCAGAGGCCTCCATGGAGATATGCACCAGTGGAGTACAGCAACGGACATTATGGGCTATGGTGGCTGGTAAGTGAATCCAGTACAACTTAAACATCCCTAGGAAATGGGAATATGCTGTTTGCCATTTTGGAAAAAGGCCAGTGGAGGCTGAAACTCAGCAGACATTGGCTGACTCCGTCTAGCAACGTGCAGCATCAGGATAAAACAGAGCTATGAGAGATTTTCACAATAACGTGTAGAGTTCAGCCCAGCAAGGGCACCCAGCATGTTGTGGCTGAAAAACTCAAACACCAGCATCTGAACCAATCAAAAATCAGCCTGAACTTCAGTGGAATTGAAAGTGAAACTGGGATTATCTAGGATTATCCACCAACCTGCCAAAATTCTATTACACATTTACTGGGATCAATCAACATATATCTGCACTCTCTGCCACCTTTGTCAATCACTGACAGCAGAAATATGTCCTAAAGTGGCATTTTTAACTTTTTTTTCCTTATTGTTCTGTATGAATGTGAATATTGTTTCTATTGTTTTCTTCTGTTCTTTCTGCTTCTTCCTTTTTCTTTTCCTCCTACTTGTTTTATCAGTTTCCCAAGGCTTGTGTAACTTTCCTATATCCTTCAGCCTCACTTCTTCTTTTTGTTTTCCAGGTTCACAGGCTTATATTTTAAACACTATTTAGACTTGTGGAACCTTAGGTACACTTTGTGTTTCTCCACAGTTTACAATTATACATCTCAATGCAAGCAATGAGTCTGTTGCAGTGAATAACAAAAGTAATGGGAGACATATCAGGAATATTTTATGGCTGTGGAAGTTCAGATGATATTTACTGAACATATCACATGAGTGAAGTTGTGCTGTGAGCTTTCCATGGTACACTACAAACTTGGTTTTAATGAATTTCACCATAAAGCCAGTACCTGAAACATCAGAGGGCTGTTTGCAGAAGAAAAGTTCAGACATGATCATGTGACTTGCAGGATGATACTTTGATATGAATTCTTTGATTAGACTGTTTTGCCTATTCTTTTTTACCTGTTAACAGCATGGCCTTGCCCCAGTTAGCAATAATTTTAATTAGAAAGTCAGTTCTCATGTTATCAATGTTTGATACTGAAATGGAGCTCTACATGGGAGTGGTATCAAATACTCCTGGGGATATGTGCTCCAGTGCATCCAGGTCTTGGGGTAGGCAGGCAACAGTCACAACTTCTTATCAGTAAAGTAACTTGTACTTGGTCCTCAGACCTACTTTGGCAGGATTACTGATTCAAAGATGGCTGGTAGATACCCCGCATTCCTAGTTCATCAGCTACGGAAAAGATCAATTTTCCCTTTTCATTTTCTTCCTCTGGAAGTGCTGCCATTGCCACCACAACTCTTGAACTCACATCCAAGACTCACTTCTATTCTTTTTGCTTGCTTGACTTTTCAATTTTTCTCCATGTGCCTCTTACAATTTCTCCCATGTAGCTAAAAATCACTCTATTAATGAGATATTTACTACATATAACTTTCTGGATTGTTTTAGATTTTGTTATATAACCATAAATCTCTTTTATACAGTCAAATGTGCTAAATAGTATAATTTTATAGGTGTATTTGAATATATTACTATTATTGATTCTACTATTTAGCCAAGGATTTGTACTAAGCTGACATTGCATGAAAACCATACACAATGCTATAAGCAAATACGAAGGGACACGATCCACCCCAGCCCGACCTGCCCTGCAACTCCCCGGAGCCTCTGCCCCCAAGCCCGCCAAGCTACTGAAAACTTTTAAAACTCTTCCAGCCCCTGATCCACCTGAGCTCAGTCCGATGAGCGTGGGGGAGAACTTTCAGTTTCCCCGTGCACGCCATCCAGAGCCACTGCCCCTAAGCCTGCCAAGCGAGTGAGAATTTTTGTGACTCTTCTGGCCTCTGATCCAGCCCAGCACAGCCTGGTGAGAGTATGGGACAGCTTCGGTGCTCCATGGTGCTCCCTGGGACAGGTGCATGACAGAGGGGAAACACAGGCTCACAGCTGTGTCAGAAGGGCTGCAGCAAAAAGGAGCTGAACACAATAGTTACATTCAGGCCAGGCATAATTGGATAATCTCAAAATTAATGGATCGGCACCTGACTCTCATTATGATTAAGGTTGTAACTGCACCAAAGTGCTACACCAAAGATCAGAGGTAGTGCTATGCAAAATGACAAAGACAAGGAGAATAATGCAATCTTAGGCCTCAAGCCCACCAATGATAAGTACAGAGAACAGAAGCTCAGCTGAAATGAATGAATGAACAGAGGCAGAAGCAAAGAAAAAACACCAGAAAGGTATAGAGGATTTAGGGCAGAATTAACACCTGAAATTAAAAAAAGAAAAGAGATTTTTGAATAAATAGCATCTGAAGTAATGAAGCAAATTCAGAAATGTATGGGGAAAAACCAATGCCCACCCAGAACAAATGCAAAGAACACTATTCCAGCAGAAATATATGAATTAACAGCATCTCAAGCAAAGAAACAATGCAGAAAGGTAAAGAGAAACTCAGAGTAGAAATAATTTCTGAAATAAAAAAAGAAATCTTTGAAATCATAGCATCTGAAGTACAAAATCAAGTACAGAAATATATGGAGGAAACCCAATTTGGAAAAAACTCTGCAGTAAAGAATTAATAGCTACCATTAAAGAAGACACTTTAAAGAAGATTAAAACATAGAGGAGATTAGAAATATGACAGATTCCTTGCATCAACAATATAGAAAAGAAATGGATCACATGAAACAGAGTCAAAGAGATATAGAAGTATTAAAAATCTCAATCACAAGTCTACAAAACCATCTGAGTGAAAGCGAATACAGAGTTTAACATCTTGAAGATGCTGGTGCAGCTACTGAAAAGGTGAGAAAGGATCTTTTTAAAATAATGAGGATGTAGGAAAAAATAATCTGTCACCTGCAAGATGGTGCCAAGATGAACAATGTGAGATTAATAGCCATCAATGAGAATGAATGAGTCAATACAAATGATATAAAAAGAATATGGGCACAAGTAATAAAAAACTTCGCACATAGGAGGAAACAAACTAAAATTCAGGTAACTGAAGTATACAGAACGCCAAATAACTTCAAGCCAACCAAAACCACACCAAGACAAACAGTAGTCAACTTTCCAGAAATCCAACTCAAAAATAATATACTGAAAGCTGCTAGAGAGAAGAAGCAGATCACATTCAAAGGAAAGCCCATCAGAATTACAGCTGAATTATCTTCACAAACCATGAAGCTAAAGAGAGCATGGAACAGAGTTCTTCAAGTCCACTATGAAAACAAATTCCAGCCCAGACCACTATACCCTGAAAAACACACTCTCAAGTTGGACAGAGAAGTAAAATACTTCAATTTAAAGAGCAACTAAAGAATTTCTTGATGACAAAGCCATCCCTGCAGAGGCTACTGATAGATGGCCTAGAGAAGGACCACAATGACCAGAACTCCATGAATGAGAACAGAAGGAACAGACTAAATACGGGAAACAATTAAATACAGGACAAAAAGGAATAAACAACAGTATGTAAATAACATGACAATCATAAG
>PVKA01029958.1:0-13465 GCA_004027165.1 Ctenomys sociabilis
AGGGAGATGGCTCAGTGGAATAGGCGCTTCCCTGGCAAGCGCAAGGCCTGAGTTCAATCCCTGCCCTGGCAAGAGCAAGGCACCAGTTCTGCCAAAAAACAAAACAAAAAAAAAAGCCCAGCCTGAAATACATAACAAAACCCTGTCTCAACTCAAAATAACAAAAACTACAACAATAAAAGAATTTCTTTTTCTGGCAGAAATGGGGATTGAACTCAGACCCTTGTACTTGCTAGGGAAGCGCTTAATCTACTGAGCCATCTCCTCGGCCCCAATGATTTCTTTTATAAAAACTTTTTTTCCCTCTTTTTTTGTGCAACAGGGTCTCTCTATGCAGTTCAGGCCGGCCTTGAGTTCACTTTGTAGCTGCAGCTGGTCTTGAGCTCACAACAATCCTCCTGCCTCAGCCTCCTGAGTGCTGGGATTATAGCCATGTGGGAACATGCCCAACAGGAATTTTTTTGAAGTTTTCATTAAAAAGGCTATATTAGGTCCTGGATCCAACACTTTTCTGAGGAGGCACCTGGCAGGGATCCAGAAAACCAAGACTGGCAGTGGACTCCTGGGGGGGGGGGGGGGGAGGGAGACCGGCAGAGCCATCAAAGGTGGATCTGAATTCTGGCTTTGTTTCTTGCAGTGGGCGCTGCTGAACACAGGATCAGCACCCGGGCGCTGTGGCAGTTCCGCGGCATGATCAAGTGCGCCATCCCAGGGAGTAGCCCCTACAAGGAGTTCAACAACTACGGCTGCTTCTGCGGCTTGGGTGGCTCAGGCACCCCTGTGGACCAACTGGACAGGTGAGTGAGCCACCTGGCTGGAAACTAGTGTCTACCTTGGGTTGGGGCAGCGCACAAACCAGGGATCTCACGAGACACAGGGGATGTGCACATTTGCCGATGATAACAATAATAATACAGTTTCACCTCGTGTTGTGTAAAGAAATATGTTCCGAGAAGACCCTGAGTCAAACACTATTACGAATGCAAACCTTTGCAGGGACCAGGGTTCTACCCTCAGTCCCCTATGCCACGTCAGCCCCATCCCTGAGCTGGTCACAGAGTCCGGGAGTAGTGGCGCACGCCTGTAATCCCAGCGCTTGGGAGGCTGAAAACAGGAGGATCACTACGAGTCTGAGCTGCGTAGTGAGACCCTGTACCAAATACATAAATGGAAAAAAAGAAAAAGAAAAACTGGAACGCTTAATGTCCGAGATGTAAAGTATAGGCCGATAGTGCCCCCTAGTGGCAGAGCTTGCAATATCCACCGTTGCCACCCATATCCAAGCATCTCCCACAGAAAGCGTTGGGTGAAGGACGTTGCTGCCATGCCTATAATCCCAGCATTTGAGAGGCTGAGAAAGGAAGATGGCCATGAATTCAAGGCCGGCATGGGTTCCTCAGTAAATTCAAAGCTAGCCTGAGCCATATAGCAAGACCTTGTCTCAAAAATAAGTGGCCCTGCATTTTCAGAATATACAATGTTATACGGCCAGCCAAATAGCTCAGTGAATCAAAGGGCCTGAAAGCAGGCACAGGGGCCTGGGCTCGATCCCCAGGCCTGCAGTGCCGGCCCCGCCCCCGGGTGCACTGAGACAGAGATTGAGACTGGGCATGGTGTCCTGCACCAGTAATCCCAGCTCTTGGGAAACTGTAAATAGGCGGATCACTGAGTCCTGTCTAGAAGTGAGACCCTGAACACCTTGTAGACTCTTCCCTAAAATATAGGGAAAAAAATGTACAATTTTACTGTGTTGCTACAATCCTATTAAAACCACTTTCAGTGGGGCCAGGGAGATGGCTCAGTGGAATAAGCGCTTCCCTGGCAAGCTCAAGTGCCTGAGTTCAATCCCGGTTCCACCAAAAAAAATAAATAAATAAAAAAATCCCTTGCAACGATGCAGGAGGAGAGGGATTAGTTTCTCAAGCTATAGGAATGCTCCTGCCTAGCTCTCCCCCCACCCCTGCAGGTGCTGCCAGACACATGACCAATGCTACACCAAGGCCAAGAAGATGGAGAGCTGCAAATTCCTCGTGGACAACCCCTACACCAACACCTACTCCTACAAGTGCTCTGGCACAGAGATCATCTGTAGCAGTAGGTTTACCCCTCCCTGACCTATGTACGGGAACTACTCTGTCCTCAGGAGGCCTGGGGAACATCATCACTGCTCTTTGTCCTGGTGTGGGTATGCCCTTTGATCCGCATCACAATGCATGGGGTTAGCCGGGCGTGGTGGCGCATGCTTGTAATCCCAGCACTCGGGAGGCTGAGGCAGGAGGATTGTTGTGAGTTGGAGACCAGCCTGAGTTACAAAGTGAGCTTAAGGCCAGCCTGAACTGCATAGTGAGACCCTGTCTCAAAAAGACAAAAAGACAAAAAAAAAAAAAAAAAAAAAAAAAAAAAAAAAAAAAAAAAAAAAAAAAAAAAAAAAAAAAAAAAAAAAAAAAAGAAGAAGACAAAAAACAACGCATGGGATTGCTACTGGTACTATTCCCATTTTACAGATGATGAAACTGAGGCTCAGAAGGCTGAGCCATTTGTCTAGGTTACACAGATTGTAAGTGATGTCAATGTTTTGGGGGGAGGAAGTCATTTTTTTCTTTTTTGCAGTACTGAGAATTGAACTCAAGGCCTTTGCACTCTGAGCTACCACCCCCAGCTCTTTGTGATCATTTATTTCAACAGGATCTTCCTAAATCACTAAATTGCCCAGGCTGAACTTGAGCTTCTGGTCCTCCTGCCTCAGTATCCTGAATGCTAGAATTATGGGTGTGCACTATCTTGCCCAAATAATGCTACTCAGTTTTGGAACACAGCTCTGTATAACTCCTCTGATCGTGTGTGTGTGTGTGTGTGTGTGGTGTGTTCTCTTTAATGTCGTTGCCCCTCTTCCCTAACTAGGCCCAGAAGACTGAGAAAGGGTGTTTGCTCATGGTCACTAATAACTCCTTAAAGAATTACCTCATTGTGAATACTTTGTAATCCAAGTGTTAATTTACACTGTAATGGAATTTACTGGGCAAGGGAAACATTTATGATCCTTAAAGGAAAGAATCCCAGGGATACAAAACTTTAGTAAGATTACTGAAGGTAAGAGAGATAAATTATGGATAATAAAGTTCCAGCTGAGCAACGTGGTGCACACCTGCAATCCCAGCTACTTAGGAAGTTGAGGTAGGGGCATCATAAGTTTGAGGCCAGCCTGGCAAATTGTTAACACCCTGTCTCAAAATTTAAGCACATAAATAAAAAGTACTGAGAATGTCGCTCCACATTGCCTGGGTTCAATTCCTAGTACCAGGAAGGAGGAAGAGGAAAAGAAGAAAACACAAATGTGTGTGTGGCTTTTTTTTTTTTTTTTTTTTTTTTTTTTTGGTGGAACCTGGGATTGAACTCAGGCCCTTGTACTTGCCAGGAAAACACTTATTCCACTGAGCCATCTCCCCAGCCCCACAAATATATTTTAAAAGTTATATTTTCTCCCTCTCTCCTCCCTCCCCTCTACTGTATGTATATGTGGTGCTGAACTTGAACCCAGTGTTATCTATACTGTTTATTTTAGATATAAAAATAAACAAGCCCAAGCTAGATGTGGAGGTGAATGCTGTAGCATTCTCAGCACTTGGGAGGCTGAAGCAGGGAAGTCTCTGTGAACCAGAGGCCAGGCTGAGCTATGTACTGACTTCAAGGCAACCTGGTGTACAAAGCAAGACCTAGCTTGTGGTCACTAATAGCTCCTTAAAGAATTACCTCATTGAAAATACTTTGCTTGCCTGGCAAGCACAAGGTCTTGAGTTCAATCCCCAGTACGGGAAAAAAAAAAAAAAAAATCAAACAACCTAAATAAATAAATAAGCAAGGAAGCCAAAAGAAAAACCTTCATACTCCAGATAAGTATGCAATTAAATTATGCAAAGAGGAAGTGATCTATAATTCTACTATCCAAAGATAACCAATTAGACTAATATGTTCTAATTTTACTCAAATACTAGTTTTCTTCCCTTTAAAAAAAAAGAGGGGGTGGCTGGGGATATGGCTCAGTAGAATAAGCACTTTCCTGGGAAGTGCAAGGGTCTGAGTTCAATCCCTGGTTCTGCCAAAAAAAAAATCTGGAAAACATTTTCCCCCCTTTTTTTTTGGTGGGATCAGGGATTGAACTCAGGCCCTTGTGCTTGCCAGGGAAGAGCTTATTGCACTGAGCCATCTTCCTGACCCCATTTCCCATTTAGAGATATCAAATTCTTCTAAATATCTGTGCAATATTCCACTTAGGAACATTCAAGTTTAGAAATATGTACCTTTTTTATTTTTAGGGAAGATTCTATAGGGTATTCAGAGTCTCACTACTAGATGAGACTCGTAGTATTCTGCTGTTTACAACCTCCCAAGAGCTGGGATTACAGGAGTGTGCCACTAGAAATATGTACCTTAAGGAGGTATAGAAATTGGTTTACTCCAGGTATAGTGGCACAAGCATGTAATCTCAGCATTTGAGAGGGAAAGGCAGGAAGATCACAGGTTCAAGGCCAGCCTGGGCTACATAGTGAGACCCTATTTCAAAAATTAAAAACATATATATTAAAAATAAATAAATAATTATATTTTAAGGGCTTATAATTGTTTGCCTGTGTATCAGGGATATGCATTTGTAAAAAGTTGGTTTTTTTTGTTTGTGTGTGTGTGTGTGTGTGTGTGTGTGTGTGTGCGCGCGCGCGGCACTGGGGATTGAACTCAGGACTTTGAGCTTGCCAGGCAAGCACCTATTCTACCAAGCTATCTCCCTGGCTCCTGTATAAGTTTTAAAATAAGTGAATTCATATGGAGTATGAAATAGGACTGTTCAAACGTTAGCTGTCAAACCTATACTCTCCAGATATGGCTAGGCGTGTTGCTCCACACCTATAATCCCTGCACTAGGGAGGCTGAAGCAGGAGGATCATTGTGAGTTTCAGGCAAGTCAGGGCTAAATCGTGAACTCAAAGCCAGCCTAAACTACAAAGTGAGGCCTTTTCCAAAAAAAACAAAACTAAAATCACCAGGTAAAGAGGCCGGGGAGATGGCTCAGTGGAATAAGTGCTTTCCTGGCAAATGTAAGGGCCTAAGTTTAATCCCTAGTTCTGGGAAAAAAAAAAAATCACCAAATAAAATACAGAAGACCCAAAATTCAGATAACAATTGTGTGTAGGGCGCTAAGTCTTGAACCCAGGGACTGTGCACCAAGCTACATCTGCCATCTTCGATTTGTCTTCTGTGGTATTGGGGATTGAGCCCTGCGCATTCACCCTGAACTCCACCCCAGCCCTTTTTTTATCTTTTGAGACAACTTCGCACTAAGTCACTACATTGTTCTGGCTGGACTCCAATCTGCAGTTCTTCTGTCTCAGCCTCTCAGAATGCTGAAATTACAGGAATGGACTGCCAAGGCTGGCCAATATTTTAAACAAATTTTTGAGACAGTCACCAAATTGTCCAGGCTAGCCTTGAATTTGTAATCCTCCTGCTTCAGCCTCCCCAGCAGCTGAGATTACAGGAGTGCACCACCAGGCCCACCAACAAGGAATGTCTTTTAGTCCACAGATGCCTCCATGGCTACAGTCATTGTTCATTAAAAAGTCAAATGTAACTATGGATCTTGATGTCTTTGCGCTTGCTCAATCTTGCAGAACTAAATCTGCACCAATGGGTGGGGAGGGGGGCATCAGCCTGTTCCAGGTGATTTTTCCTGCCCTTGGTTGTACCATGCAGGGTCCACTTTGACTCAGCCTTCTCTTTTTCAGGTGAAAACAAAGAGTGTGAAGCCTTCATCTGCAACTGTGACCGCGAAGCTGCCATCTGCTTCTCCAAGGCTCCGTATAACAAGAAATACAAGGATCTCGACACCAAAAAATACTGCTAGAAAGCAGCATCTGCAAAGCTTCTCCCTGCCTGCCTAATGCCTGGCACCTTACCCTATGCCCTCCAATAAAGCACCTTGTTGACAGACCGCATGTCTGGTTTTGTGGATTGTTCCTTTCTTTCTTTCTTTCTTTTTTTAACTGTAGTTAGTACAGGGTCTACAGGGCCTCACTATGTAGACTGGACTTGTAGTGATCCCCGTTTTCAGCCTCCCAAGTGCTGGGATTGCAGGCGTGTGCCACCATGTCCAGCTTCAATTGCTGTCTCAGTACACCCCAGGGATGGGGCCAGCATGGCATGCTGGGGATCAGACCCTCGCCCTTGCATCTGCCTAAGCAGGCGCTTTAGTTGGATAAGCTATCTGCTGGCCCTGTTTTGTTTTTGACACAGAGTCTCACAACATATTCCAGGCTGGCCTTGGCCTTGAATTTACTACACAGCACAAGCTGGCTTCAAATAAACTCATGGCACTCCTTCTGCCTCAGCCTCCTGAGCACTGGGATTAAACCACATGTCTGGAGACTGTTGTATCTCTCTCTCCTGAGCACAACTCGATCTTTTATTGTTATCATCACTCCTTCTAGCCTTGGAAGTTGAACTTAATTAGGAGGACATTTTCAGGAATCAAACACCTCAGAACATGAACTATGATTATCAACTGCTGCCTATGGACTATGTGCCCTGTACCAGGACTGCATCTCTGTCTTCTCTGGTCCTGCGCCATACAGTACTACAAGTAAATTTTTTCTTTTTTCTTTTTTAATTTTTGTTTTATTGAAGTACAAATATCAATGAGACAGTTTTAAGATACCTTGACAAGATGGATTTGATAAATTAATACATTGCAAACTGTTTTCAAAATGTTTTGGTATCATAGAAGGTGCATACATGATATACTTACAGACATTATTATACCATATGTCTCTTATCATTAAATAAAGAGAGTGTAGCTTGTAGCTGTTTGCGTATCTTATTTTTTATACCTGAATTACATCAAAGATTCAATAATTAATGCTTTCTACCTTGTTATTTTCCTAGTGGTTGTCTATAGTACTACAAGCTGACATAATATCCTGTCCAACCACCATTAGTGCAAATCTTGCCTCATGGGATTACGTAGAAGCACAGCGTTATCTATCCCAATATAAGTAAATCTTATTTGCCTGCCTGGTTCTGCTTTAGTTTGAGCCAGATTTCATTGTCTCACCCTACTTCTGTTTCTGACTGCTGTTAGAAATATTTTTCTAGAATTCTTACCTTTTCTAAAGCCTTCCAGCTGGGTGTGGTAGAGCACACCTGTAATCCCAGCACTCAGGAAGCTGAGGAGGAGGATCATTGTAAGTTTGAAATCAGCATTAGCCCAAACTGCACAGTAAGACCCTATCTCTAAATAAATAAATGTCTTCTAAGACTTTCCCATACTTTTCCCATATAAGCCGATTTTTACATTGTGCTAATCAAATACAATAAGCAGTAGCAGCTTCCCCGATGGAATACTTACTGCATACCACTTCATACTAACAACTCTCCCCAAAGCATCTCATTAAGTGCTCACATTATGCTGGGTATAGTGGTGCAGGTCTGTAATCCCAGCACTCCAGAGGCTGAAGCAGGAGGATCATTGAGAGTCTGAGACAAGCCTGGGCTACAAAGTGAGAAAGGGCAGCCTGCATAGTAAGACCCTGCCTCAAAAAGACCAAAAATAAATAAAATAAATGCCACCACTCAGGAGGCAGAGGCAAGAGGATACCCCTGAGTTCGAGGCTAAGTCTGAACTACATAGCAAGATACTGTCTCAAAAATAAAAAGGAGAGAAAAATTCATCAAAATAGGGGGTCAAGGGAGGAAGCTAAACTACAAAAGCAAAGATAAGAAAAACTCCTCAGTGGAGCGGTGCCAGGCATGATGGTGTACACCTGTAATCCCAGCACTGAAGAACTCAGACAGGAGAATCGCTGCCAGTTTGAGACCAGTCTGGGCTACCCTACAAACTGAGTTCAGGGCCAGCCTGAACTGCATAGTGAAGCCTTGTTCTAAAAAGATGGGGGGGGGGGAGAAAAAGAGAGAGAGACAGAAAGAGAAAGAGAGGTCATCAAGAAATGCCTTCAAACCACTGGAGAATGGAGCCACTTCTGCCCATGGAGAAGGCAGTAAGGGACTTTCAAGTTGAGAAAGGAAATGCACATGACCTTATTTTTGGCCCCACTTCCTCTTCATTCTATCCATCTATTCACCCACTGCAGATTGAACATTTACATTGGACCCACTGATCCAGGTAATGTACAAAACAAGAATACAATATATTTGGGGTTCAGATCAAATGATGTATTGCTACTAACTCTCTGCAATTCAGTTTGTACTGAGGGATGTATAACTACTCTGTACATGGTGTTTTGTGCAGTTATTTAGTTATCCTCACACCTCTCCAACTGCAAGTACCATTTGGTGTTTGTTTTTCATATGATACAGGGTATCACTATGCAGTTCAGACTCCCCCAGCGCTGGGATTATAGGCATGCGCCACCAAACCTGGTCTCGGTGGTCAGGGTTGTGTGCCTGTATTCTGGAGTCAGCACAGCATGTGGTACTTGCCCTTGCCAGGCAGGCGCTTGGACTGCAGAGATATCTCCCCAGTCCAACTTCCCCCGCCCCAGATTTAATCAATCAGCATCTGCTGGGCAGTCATTATGGGAGGTAGAATATTGTACCTGAACATTTCTTGGTGTGTGGTGTGTGTGGTGTGTGTGTGTGTGTGTGTGTGTGTGTGTGTGTGTGTGTGTGTGCAGGGTCTAACTACGCAGCTAGGACTCGTATGATCCTCTTGATTTCTGCCTCCCTAGCGCTGGGATTACAGGCATGCACCACCAATCTGGGGCTCCATGGCTGGCTCAGCAAACCCAGGGGTGGGGCCAGCTCGGCATGCAGTGCCAGAGATCAAACCCTGGCCCCTGCGCTTACCTAAGCAAGTGCTTAGTCTGCTGAACTATATCGCTGGCCCAGGAAATTTCTATTATAGAAGCTACGATGGTTTGAAATAATAAATATTGGACAGAGAGTAAACTGAAGGCAGAATTATGTGGCAGCAACCACAGTATTTCTACAATGCCACAAGAAACACGCTCAAGGGGCTGGGGAGATGGCTCAGTGGAATAAGCGTTTCCCTGGCAAGCGCAAGGGCCTGAGTTCAATCCCCAGTTCCACAAAAAAAAGAAAAGAAACACGCTCATTAAATAAGTGTTCCACGAAAGTACAGTATTGTGTAACCTTTCCTAGTGGGGAAAAAGAAACCCACGTGGCTATATTTACCTTTTCCTATCACGTGACCCTGCACTCCCCAGGCCAGACTATCTCTGGTCCCCACCCCCAAGAGCTCTCGTAGATTTTGGAGTAGGACTGTAATTGGGCACTTTACAATCACGTGACAACCACTGCTTCATTTGTATTGGCTACCAACGACCAGTCCCTGGCCTATCTCCGCGCCCCTAGAGTTCAAGCCCCGCCCCCGCTCGTGTATCGGTCGGAGCCTGCGCAGGTACAATGGTTGGTCCTGGTTGGTCCTTTTGGAGTGCCCCCAGAATTACTACAGCTGCTGCTGTGCGCCTCTGTCCGCAGCTTCCTAGATCCCAGACAGTCTTCTCAACCAGAATTCCATGAAATAGACAAATGGGTATTAGAGTGTGTAAAGAAGGCGAACTCCTGTGGATGCCCACCGCCTGCCGCCAGTTCCGACCACCGAACAATCCCTCCGAGGTTTTTATTCCGGGAAAGAAAAGAGGGGTGCGGGAAAATGAGGTGCCGGGGAGATAGGGGGAACAGAGTGATGGTTTGTGGATGTAGGAGGAGCGAAGGGCCTCTGCAGAGCCCCAGTTCCCCTTCTATCTCCACCTGGTGCAAGCCTGCCATCCTTGCGCTTCGAGGTGGGATGGGGGTGTGTGGATCCAGACCGTTACAAGGAGCATCAGCTTCTGGAGCTACCAAGTTTCTCTTGGGGGTGTGTGCATTCTTGTATCTCAAGACTTGATTTCATGATTTCTTTGTGCCAGCATTGAGGCCCTGGAAGAGCTTTCTTTCCTTCCTTGGTAACTACGCCTGCTGTCCACTGCCCACCCCACGTTAACCACTCTGGGTGGACTTCCAGGCTTCTATTTTTACCTCTATTTTTTATTCATTTATTTTTTGCGGAACTTTGGATTGAACTCAGGCGCTTACGCTTGCCAGGGAAGCGTTTATTCCACTGAGCCATCTCCCCGGCTCCTACCATAACCTGCAGGCAAATCAGAAGTGATGTTTAAAAGAAAACTGAGCCAGTCGTGGTGACTCACACCCCAGCCC
Organism: Ctenomys sociabilis; assembly: GCA_004027165.1. Classification (NCBI taxonomy): domain Eukaryota; kingdom Metazoa; phylum Chordata; class Mammalia; order Rodentia; family Ctenomyidae; genus Ctenomys; species Ctenomys sociabilis. The sequence goes on from PVKA01029958.1 coordinate 10,228, forward strand.
TGGGGAGGCACATGCAGGAGGATGGCTGTGAATTTGAGTCCAGCCCCGTCTTCAGAGTCAGTCCAAGGACAGCCTAACCTACATAATGAGACCCTGTTTCAGACAAACCATAAATAAAACTGGGAGGAAAGCCTTGTATTCTGCTCCTGGCTCAGAAACTAGGTAATGTGGGCTTAGGTAATTCTAGAGCATAGTTTTGTTTTGTTTTACAAAAATTGTGGTAGGGAGCTGGGGAGATGGCTCAGTGAAATAAATGCTTCCCTGATAAGCGCAAGGGCCTGAATTCAATCTCCAGTTCCGCCAAAGAATAAATAAATAAAAATAGTGGTAGAAGCCAGATATAGTGGCACATGTCTGTAACCCCAACAATCAAAGGCTGAGGCAGGAGGAGTGCAAGTTGAAACCCACCCTGGGAATTTAGTGAGACCATCTCCAGAGGGCTGGAGATGCAAAGGCTTTGGATTCAATCTCTTTTTTAAAATTTATTTTTTCTTTTATTGAGAAACAAATAGCAATGAGACAGTTTCAAACTGCTTAATAGGACAGTTTCAATAATTAATACATTGTACATTGTTATCTTCTTAGTGGTTTCAATCTCTAGTAACTAAAAAAAAAAGTGCTAGAGTGCTTGGCAAGTTTGCAGGAGGCTCTAGCTTAACAAATGAATAAATAATTAAAGTGAGGATTAGGGTTCAATTCCTGGGTCTGCCCTGCTGGCCCCAACCCAGAGGCACAGCAATTGAGGCTGGGTGTCATGGCATGCACCTGTAGTCCCAGCTCTTGGGAGGCTGTAAACAGGTGGATCACTACCAGTAGGATCTAGTAGAGAGACCCTGAACACCCTGTAAACTCTTTCCTAAAATACAAAATAAATAAAATGAGGACTATATTTTTTGTAATCCTGTCATTGTGTGTACTACTCCATAAGAACTTCTGGCAGAGAATAGGGGTGGTAGAATGGCATGTTTTGTGAGGTACTTGAAATCAGGAAGTGGTATCTTTTGTATGTTTAGTTGCTTAATATAGTATCTGACGGTAACTGTTGTTGAGATTTGTGAGAGGTTGTTTTTATTTTTTCTTCAGTACCTGAGGGGTTGAACTCTGGACCTTGTGCATGCCAGTCAGGAGCTTATGCCACTGAGCTGTCTCCCTAGACCGAGATCTGTGATTAAGAATTCCTTGAGGCTTGAGAAGACCTAGATTCAAATAAAGTTGTTAGTACTGACAGAACAGCTGAAGAAACCTGGTTCCAAGCATCTTAAGCTCCCCATCTGCAAAAAGCTGGCAAGAGATTTCCAGCCCTACACATGCCCCCTTCAGCAGCAGGATTGGAGGAAAGGTTCCTGTTCTGACCTGGGCACATCAGGCTGTGGTCAGTGTGGGTCTATTAAAGGCAGCAACTCTCCACAGCGACAATTCAGCTTCAGGCAGGCCAAGTGGTCGGAGCGTGTGGGCCCTATGTTCAGGATGGTGATCGGTATCTTCTTGTCCCGGGCAGTAAGGATGAATCTGTAGCCAGAGTATACCTGCCCAGGCAGAATACTCAAATGAGAGCTCTCTAGATCCATACAGGAGGGTCCCTACCTGAAGCCCCTTACCTTACAAAGGAGCAATTACCATCCCCTGTCCGATACCTGCAAGGACGATCCCACTACCAACAGGGCGTCGGCTTCTTTCACACGATTGTGCACAAAATCAACCTTGGCAGGGTCCACCGTGTCCCCAAAGAAGACGACATCTGGTTTGAGAGGGCCTCCGCATCGAAGGCAGGATGGAACCTGAAAACTCTGTACCTGTTCATCCGAGAGAAAGACATCGCCATCCGGAGCCAGGCCCTGGGCCTCCGCGCCCCAGGTGGGGTTCAGGACTTGGAAGCGCTCCTGCAGTGCCCCCCGCGGGGTCTGCATGCCGCAGTCCAGGCAGAGGACCCTGAAAACCAAGACAGCCCCGTTGAGCAGTGTCCTCCCTCCCAAGGGGCAGAGCTGCCAGAAGAGGGTGGGGGCGTTGTACCCAACCATAAGCAGCCCTGAGAGCATTTCTTTTCTTGACACAATTCTCATCTCCCCCATTTTCGGCATCTGTTTCTCCCTCCCCTCCTTTCTACCAGCATTCTAAAGCAAGGAAGTCTTTGTTTCCTGGCTACATATTCTGCTTAGCCTTCAGATAACTTTTCAAATTATGGTACTGGGGCTAGAACTCAAGCTCTTCACACTGAGTTATATACATCCCAGAACTTAAAATATTATTTGGAAAAAGAAATATTTGAGGCAGCATCTCCTTTTATCACCCAGGCTGGGCTCTAATTTGCAGTTCTCCAGCCTCAGCCCCCCAAGGTTCAGGATTATGATCAGGTACCATCATGTTCAGGCTGGCCTTAAATTTGCTTATCCCACGCTGCCCTCCAACTTACGGAAATCCTCTTGCCTCAGTCTCCCAAGTGCTGGAGATTACAGGTGTGCACCATCAAACCCAACTGCATTTTTTTTTTTTAAAGAGACGACAATTTATTTGAAGATGGGGAAAAAGAAAAAGAGAGATGACATAAAGCTACTCTGGATGAATAGAGAGAATTAGAAAATGAAGGGCTGAGGAGATAGCTCAGCCGCACAAGCTCTTGCCTGGAGAGTGCAATGTCCTGAGTTTAACTCCTGGAACCAAACCACAAACAAATAAATAAATGTGAATTACTGCCGTTTTTCCTTATTGTTTTGTTTTGCTTTTAGCAAGCTACAGGCATCATGAACTCAGATTCTCCCCAGTACACCTTAGTCTGGCTGCCTCTGCCTGACATCTCTGCCCCTCTCTTCCTAATCCTGTCTAGACTTCCTCCAGTCTATTTTTACAGTGTTGTTTTTACTCAAAACCACTAACAGGCCCCTTTGTGTCTCACAACAGACCCAAACTGCACCCCCTGGTTTTCAAATGCACCAGGATCTGGGTTCATCCCTCTTGGACAATCTGTTTTCACACTGGGCCCCATCCCAACCCCCTCAGAAGTCAGGCCAGATTCCCCTGGGCTCCACACACTCTCTTCCTTTAGCAAGCTCTCTCTTTCCTCCATGTCTAGTCAAATTCAAACCAGGCTCAAGTCCCACCTTAACCATAAATGCTTCTTACCCCAATCTTTTTTTTTTAGTAAAGGTCTAAAGGGTCTTACTATGTAGATCAGACTCTTAGTGATCCACCTGTGTTCAGCCTCCAAAAGAGCTGGGATTACAGGTGTGTGCCACCATGCCCA
>PVKA01029959.1:0-27782 GCA_004027165.1 Ctenomys sociabilis
TGAGTTCGAGACCAGCCTGAGCTACAAAGTGAGCTTAGGGCCAGCCTGAACTGCATAGTGAGACCCTGTCTCAAAAAGACAAAAAAAAAAAAAAAAAAAAAAAAAAAAAAAAAAAAAAAAAAAAAAAAAAAAAAAAAAAAAAAAAAAAAAAAAAAAAAAAAAAAAAAAAAAAAAAAAAAAAAAAAAAAAAAAAAAAAAAAAGAAAATAAAAACCTAGTTCAATATTGACATTTCTAACAATGTTTATTATGATCTTTCTTTTTCTTTGAATGGCTCACTACAATTCAACTAAGACAATATATAAAGCTGATGTCAAATGAGTTCTTTGTTCCTCTTCATGTATTTAAATAAAAAGAAATACAAGGACAGCTGATAACAGTGATTTTTAGTACTGGAACAAGACACTATTGAAAAAGAATTAAAAGCAAAGTGAACAAAGAATAATTTATCAAGTTCAAAAGTAACAATTTCTGAAGCTAAGCCAGCAGTGACATGCAGAATGTGGCTATCTAATTAACAGTGCATCAGTGGGTACATTTCTGTAAGCAATTACATTTTGTTGAACCAACTAAACCCTACTACTATGGTGCTTCTATATACATCAAGTTATGCTGAAATCTATTGTGATGTTTCATTTATTATTCCATGTATTTTAATAAACAGCAAATTAAATTTCATAACGTACAAGAGATTTTCTTAGGATCGAATTCAGTATCTCATTTATCAAATATCAGAATCCAAATTACATGAAAGTGTTTGTTGTATCTACCTAAAGCATGTGTGTCCTATCTACTGAACAGTGAACATCTGTTATTCATTTGTTCAAGACTTATCACTATCAACGAAACATGTAATAATAGGTAAATCCTTTAAAATGTTTCTTTAATCTTTTTAGGCTATGGTTTAAGTTTTAAAATATACTGAAATAAGAGTTTGGAAATCCAAAAGACTTTGCTGGTGGGAACTCATGCAAAACTGAAGTCCTCTGCCAGACAGAATCATATTGTGTGCTCATTGTTATATGGGCAGAACTCTGAACAAATATTGCCACATATTAAACAAAACAAATAGAAAATACAAAGTGGAGTTGACCATTATAAGACTATCAATAAATCATGTGTGTTTTATTAAGGTAAATTAATTATCATAAATTTGTATGTCAGGAGAGTAGGACTTTTACATGCTAAAACGTCTTAAGTATAATGAAAAGAGAGAGTTAACTGAAATAATGTTTATTTTTAGTCAATGACTTCAGGTAATATTTGGGTAATAGAACACTTGTGCTTCTTTACAACATACTTTTAATAGCAGCATAGTTTAGTTTTTTACTCACAATAAAACAAATCATTTCTCAAATGATAATTATATTATTAGACACTGAGATAAAAAGATTGGCGAAGTCTGTTAAACTTGTAATAGATCCTCATGCAGATGTGTCAGTAGTTACCCAGACAGTGGCCCCACTTGTCAACTGGAGAATACTCTATTTTCCCTAGGTCTGACAATTCATATGCCACCAGTAACAGTAGAATTGGTGAGACATAAAAGGTCAGTTTATTTGAGACAATACTCAATGGCCATGGAAGACAATACAGAGATTAAACCTCACATTTAAAAGATCTCTGCTAAGAGACCTAACAAAAGTTATGACTACTCTTTTTATAATTACAAACAAAAAATATTACATTTGAGATTCTTCTAATGCCTCAATATAGCTGTTCAAAATACTGGATATCAAATCAATGGTATATAAAATGCTGAGGTCCTTTGGACTTTATCTTTATGATTATTAAATTTTCATGGGAAGTCATTACTGTCTACTTGGTAAAAATCACTTTTTACTGTATTAATTTTTAATAATTCTTAATAATTTTTAAAATTTTATTGAGAAAAAATTACAATGAGAGTTTTAAAACAGGTTGGTAGGAGAGTTACAACAATCAATACATTGCATATTGTTATCTTTGTAGTAGTCATTCATAACACAAAATGCAAACATGACATCCTGTCCCACTATTAGTACAAATCTTTCTTCTTATTGAATTAAGAGAAAGTAGCTGTATATCTATCCTATTTTGTATATACAGATGCAAAAATTGTCCTTCATTTGTATCTCCTTTTTTTGTTTAGTTTTGTCAGAGGTAGGTATTCCATTGCCATCAAAATATTGTAGGTGCATGAATTCAGCAAAATATTGCAATATAGTTCAGTACTCCACAAGACTAGTGGGTTATTCACAGGATTGGCAATGTCCGAATCTCTTGACTTGAGCCTTCCACAGCTCAGCATATTAACATGGCTTCACTTTTCATACCTTGTTTCTACACTTTTCTGATGGATGGTTAAGACCAAGATAAAGCAAGACTTATACAACAAGAAATGTAATTTTTGCATCTGACAATGTCAGTCAAGTCCCCTCAGGACTTATCCCAAAACCCTATACAGCACTTTGTAGATCTTTGTCAGTGTCAGCCACATCATTATCCTGCTGGTGTTATTATTTGGCCCATGCATGTTTAATAATTTCTTTGCCTTTGTCTCCTCCAAATTTAAAGCTATTCTGCCTACCCAAGATAAAAATGCCTGTCTATTGGGACCTTTAGGTAGAACCTCTGGAGACAATCTCTGACTGCTGGTCAACAACTACAAGCCCTTTCAGCCTGAAAAACCTAGAGTGGTCATCACCTAGGTTTCCCTCACAGCACTTTGGGTTAATTCTTCAGAGTGGGGAATGTTGTAGACATCTAATTAGATAGAAATATTATAGGCAATTAGACAGGGCCAGGTCCTCAAGGGACTAAGATGGAAGACAAAGTGACTTTGCAACTTTGGAAAAGATAGACACTCTTGCTTTGGAACAGATTGCAAGATGAAAGAGTAAGCAAATACAACCACATACTTCCCTAAGGATGGACATCAGGGCTTGATATTATACATAGATATCAATCACCTTGAAAGAGCCCAAGTGAGTCACTAAACCAACCCCCAATAGGAAGAGACCAAGTCCAGTGTTCATGCCTGCTTGCTGTGTGACTCGCTTCCTTATTTGATACTGGATTCAATCAATTTTACTTGAGCAATGGTGTTTATAACCTCATTGATTAACTATAGTTTTGTCTCACCTCGTGACCACCTAAGTGAGTTCCCATGTTCTTCACCATCTTAGACCTACCTCACCACATGTTTTTACTCCATAAAAGTCCTTGGAAGAGACAGCTTCCTGGGGACCACACATTCGGGGCTCCCATCCTGTCCCTCTCTAGGAACATGAACTTTCTTTCCCCCAATAAATATATTGTGGTCTAGATAAACAAACAAACAAACAATTAAACAAAAAGATGGGTGATAATATCAGAAATTATATCCAGAGTTGTCATGATAAATGATTAAATTCTTAAAAACTCTAAGAAATAAGCTTTTTTTTTGATATTTTAAAATCACTGAAACCGTTTGTGGTATTTTGAGTACACACACACACACACACACACACACACACACACATTTAGGGGTGTCGAGAACATCACCAGCATTTATTACCACCACCGTGACCGTCATCATCATCACCATCAACAGCAACATTGTAATACTATCCCATTTCTAGAAGTTTAAGAATTAACATCTTAAGGGCCAGCCAGATAGCTCATCCAACTGAAGACATTGTTTAGGCAGGCATAGAGACTGGGGTTCTATCCCCATCGTGCCTTGCCCGCCCTGCCCCTGGGGTGTGCTGAGACACTGAGTGTGATGAAGTGTACCTGTAATCCCAGAGCTGGGGAGTCTGAAAGCAGGAGGATCACCATGAGTCTGGTCTGGTAGTGAGACCATGTGAACCCTGTACTAAATACATAGAAAAAAAAAAACATTAGTGTTTTTTTGCTGTGATTTTTCATAACTTAGTCTTTACACCAGCAGCATCAGTGCACCTGAAAATTTGCTGGAAATGTAACTTCTTAGGCTTTATCCCACACTTCTATAATAAAGTACTCTGAGGAGAAGCCATTAATATTTAATAAGCCTTATAGTTAGCTGAACCTCTGTAGTTATGGTGGCTGAAATAATTTGTCTGTCAGGTATTTATTAAAGCCTGTGAAATACAAGAAATATGTGGGAACTCTTTCTTCACAGTACATGATCTGAAGTCTAGAGAGGTAAAAATAAAGAGTCAGAGGTTGGGTAAGAATTCTGGAAATATATAACTCAGTGTCATTTCATAAACTTGGCTTTGGAATTCCTTTTCCCCTCTTGTATGAAAACTTGTTTTCATACTAGATTTTACCTGAACATTAGAATAATCACTTCTGCTCATCTCTGGTAAGTACTTGCATGATATATCTTTTTTTATCCTTTCACATTTGATCTATATCTTTGATTGTAATTGTTTAAAAATTGTGATTTGTTTGAAGAATTTAATTCATTTACTTTTAGAGTAATTATTGATAAGAAAGCATTTTAAATCATCTTGTTTCTTGCATGTCTTATAGATCTTGTTTTGTCCCTTGTTTCCTGATTTATTGACTGTTTATGTATAGATATTGACATTTGTGGTGTGGTATTTTATTTCTTTTTTTATGTCCTTTTAGTGTATGTTTTATGAGCCTTTTGTTGTTATATTAAGATTATGCTTAAATTACTAAAATTAAAATTGTGTAACTTGAATTTATATGGTCTAGACATCAATGACATAAAATATTTCTGTTACTGCATAATGAAAACTCCATTCATTCTTCAGGGATGATTTTAAAAATAATTATGTGTTACTATAGTGGCAATATAGAAGCACAGGGTAGTTTTTTATTTATTTATTTTCTTTTTTTCCTGTTAGGATTTCTTTCTTTTCTTTTTTTTCTTTTATGTATTTTTTTAAAAAAGGGCACAACTTAGAATTAAAACAGAAAAAATTTGAGGTGATACAGGATTTCACTTAACAAAATCACATGAATTTTATAGTATATGTTTTAGTGCACAGTGTTGCCCTTCAACAGGTTATTGATATTATTAGGTATATGAATGTAAAATTGGAAGAATAAAGAGAAAAAGAAAGAAATTTATAAGAAATTAAGAAGAGAAAAAGGACCAGACGAGAAAAGACAGAACAAGTTAATATCTTCTTTCCATATAGACCAGTGAAAATGAACAGTACAGTTGTCCAAACTATCCAGCACACACAGATAGATAAATCTCCTTCTCGCACTCCCTTTCCTCAACTTAGTAATAAGTTCTTCCCCTCAACTTAGTAACACTTTCTTTTTTAATAAATTAATTTCCTTTTCCCAGTATCTTTTGAGCCTTCAGATTCCATTTACTTTCACACAATGGAAAATGCATAGCAAATGGACAGTTTCCTAGAAACACATGACATGTTAAAACTGAGTCAAGAAGATATACAAGCTCTGAATAACCCAATAATGAGCAATAAAATTGAAAATATAATTTAAAAAAGTACTTTAAGAAAGAAAAGTCCAGGTCACAATAGATTCACAGTAGAATTCTCAAAAAAATTTAGAGAAGATTTAACATCAACTTTTCTTTCATTCTTCAATGAAATTGAAAAGGAAGAAATTCTCCCAACGTTATTGCTGGAGGCAAGTGTTACTCCAAAATCAGAGAAAGATCAAACTGCACAACAGAACTATGGGCCAATTTCTCTAATGAATATAGATGCAAAAATCCTCAATAAAATACTAGCAAATGGAATGCAGCAAATAACCAAGAAAACTATGTATCATGACCAGATAGTATGCATTCCAGGAGTGCAATAATGGATCAACATATTCAAAGGTATAAATGTAATACACCACACCAATAAAACCAAGAAAAAATCACATGATCATCTCAATAGATGCAGGAAAAGCTTTTGACAAAGTTGAATACTCATTCATGTGAAAAACTCTACAGAGAATTGGAATAGATGGTCTATATCTCAACCTGACAAAACCATCAATGAGAAACCAACATCATACTATTTTGGTTAAAAACCGAAGGATTTATATTAAAATTAAGAATAAGAGAAGGATGTTCATTTAATTTGTTCATATAACTTCAACTTCCTATCTTCTGTCTTTCCATTTTGACATAAATAATTACCTTCAGCATTGTATATTGGTAAAAATACACAAAATATCAGTATATAGTTATTTTGAGAACAAGCATGAATTTTTTGAGTGAATTATAATGTTGTATAAAATTCAGAACTTGTCATATATTTGTTACACATATTTTTATTTGTTCTCATAGTCAAAATTTGAACATAATTCTTTTTATATTAATATAATAATGAAAAGATCAAAATAAATGTAGTGATATTTAGTGTAAGATTGAATGTATTTTCACCCAAAATGTGGAAATAATACACAATAATGTTAAAACATTTAAAATTTATAAATGGCAAGGAGAACTATATACCTTAGTCTGAGGTTATTTGGGCTATTTTTTTTATTCTGGCACCATTATGATTAGTGCCCCCAGTTCAATCCTGGAAATGTCTACGTGGCCCAGCAAGTAGTGTGCTGAACTACAGTCAGATGTTGGGAACAACCCAAAAGCCCATCATCTGATAAATAGATGAAACTGCTGTAGTGCTTTTATACATTGAAGTAATACTAATCCATAAAGAGGATAAAATTAAAGCATTTATAGCTTAATTTCTACTAGATTGTTTTTCTCTTGAGTCCTTTTATTTATTGTTTTTATGAATTCAGGACAGAGTCTACAGGGTGTACAGCGTCTCACTATGTAGTTCTAACTCATAGTGATCCTCCTGTTTTCAGCCTTCCAAGTGTTGGGATTACAGTCACTGAGTCCTTTTTCATGGGTGGATTGTTTTGAAATCTCTAGGTCATTGTATTATTTATGAAAGAAATATTCTGGGGCCAGCCAAATAGCTCAGCAGATTAAAGTGCCTGCAAGAAGGCGCAGGGACTGGAGGCTCAATGCCTTGTTCTGCCATGCCGGAACCATCCCTAGGGCACACTGAGACAGCAGTTGAGACTGGGCACGGTGGCACGCACCTATAATCCCAGCACTTGGGAGGCTGTTAACAGGCAGATTACTGTGAGTATGAACTAGTATTGAGACCCTGAACACTCTGTAGAGCCTTCCCTAAAATACGAAAACAAAAAAAAAAAAAAAAGATTCTTTGTTAAAAGATAATATTTATCGCCAAGAAAAAATAAATACAGTTGAGTATACAGATTTGTATGCCAAATTCTGTCCTACTGTAATTTAACATGTAGTATTTGCTTTCTCAATATTAATGTATTAATTAAAAACATTTAGAGGGAGGGCCGGCCAGATAGTTCAGTGAAGTAAAGCTCCTGCTTACACAGCAGAGTTGAGGAGTAAGTAGTTTATTAATACTCAGAGATGTGACTGAGATTTGTTGATTATTTACTGTAATTGGCTTCTTCATTTGTTGGTGATTGGGTTCGTTTTATTTTTCTGAAATTTGTTGATGTTTATCCACTCACCTCACTAATTTTCTCTGTTCTTTAGTGGTGACTGTTTCATGATTTCTGTTGAAATTATTCTTTTTTTTCTCAAGAGCTCATTTAGTACCCATGTATCTTTTGAGCTTGGCTTTTTCATGGAAATACCATATTTCTCTGCCTGTTTCGAAAGGTAACTTTAGTAGTTAGTTAAGCCTAAAACTAACCCTCTTTCTGTGAGTTTATTGCCTCTATACTGGAAAGGTATTAATTTTTGAGTGTTGAGTTTGTTTCCAGGTACACTGCTGAATTTTGTTATTAAATCTATAACTTTTTGGTGGAGTTCTTGGGACTTCTCATGTAAAGTATCAGGTTATCTGCAAATAATGATGATTTAACTTCTTTTCCCATCTTTTTTGTTTGTTTGTTTGTTTGTTTCTCTCATCTAATAGTCCTGGATAATGTTTCCGTAACTGTATTCAATAGGAGTCTTGATAGTGGACATACTTGTCTTTTTCTTGATTTTAGAGTGAATAGTCATTTATGGTGATGATGTTTCCTGTTCATTTTTCATGCATATCTTTTATTACATTGAGGTAAAAATCATCTAATCCAATTTTTGTAGGGTTTTATCAAGAAGGGTATAGGACTTCATCAAATGCTTTTCTGCATCTATTGAGATGATCATATGCTTTTTTTGTCTTTGACTCGCTAATATGATGCGAGTCATTTATTCATTTTTTTGTATATTGAACCATCCTTATCTCACTGGGATGAATCGTATTTGTTCATTGCGCATTATCTTCTTTTTGATTTTTTTCTTTCTGTTTATCATTATCTTATTGAAGACTTTTGATTAAGGTTGATTTAACTCATAATTTTTAATCTCTCACAACTTTTTAATAGAGTTCTGCTACCTATTATTTGTTTTATTCTTTCTTTGTGATTTCTTGCTCTATCTTTGGAGAATTGGATGATATCAGGGATCTTATATTGTTTGCTTCCCCATGGTTGTATGCATATTTGTGTTTGATCTATATCAATATAGCTATATCATGTATATCTACATCTATATCTCTGTATGCAACTGTTTTTTCTCTTTCATTTCAGGGGGATAATTTCACTTTGAGGCTTAAAAAATGAGGGGTGTTGGTGGTTTTTGTGGCCATTTTCAGTAGGATGTTTACTCTCAATGATCAGCTTTAAGGTTTGTATGTCTAGTGCAAGTTTTACTTTTTCTATAAATGAATTTTTACTTTAAATGATTTGAAATCTGCCCCTATGTTTTCCTGAAATACTTTTGATATTAACAGCATTAACACATTCAGTGATGAAACAGTGCAGTAGAATAGTCTTTGCTGTTATACATTCCACCTTTTCTGTCTCTTATTAAGACTATGACCATTTGTTATTTGTAATTGTCCTGCAGTGGAGTAGATGAAATTGAGGAACCAGAACTCAGGGTGTTTGGATGAGCACTGTAAGGTACTAAGTAAGTGTCAATTTTGTAGGGGGATAATCAGATGAGAAGAAAAGTTTGATGTGAGATCTGATTTGATTGCTCTGCTTTTGATAAGTTGAAGTATTGATTATTTTTAATGGATAATTGTGGGGGCAAGTGTGAAATATCTGAGGAAGGAGATTTACTTTGTGATTGAGGGAATCTCCATGATTGTCACAACCTGATAGTGCAGAGGTTGACAGGTTGGGTAAGTAAGGAATGAGAAAGCCAAATGCTTAGGGATGGGAAGCATTGAGTGTTGAAGCTAGAAGATAAACACGTGAGTGTGAGGGGGCTGATAATGGAAAATTACAAGCTTTGGAGAAGTGTGTGTATTTAGAAAAATTATAAAGAAATGTGGTAATAGTATTGCTTTGGGGTTTGAGATGAAGAAAATAGATATGGAACTGAGATGAAGGAGAAAACCTAGACACCTATTAAATCAGAGCCATTGGAAGAAAAAAATACACTAACATAAAACTCCAGTAAACAAAAATGCATAAAATAATACAGCAGAGTCTCATACTACTAATTACATGAAGAAACAACAAAAATGCAAATCTATATCCAATGGCAATGCAAATTCAATATTCCAATGAGACAGTGTTTGTGATTTACGTGTAGCTTCTCTTCTAAAGAATGTGAGTGCTCATGTAGCAATCAGCCCTCTGAAACTTCCACAGAAACACTGAAGCTGGCTTGTACTCAGCTTTCTTTCACCAGGTCTCATGGGCTCCTGCATGCTCTGATTTAGTCTGAATTCTTGGGTTAGCAACTCTTTCTCCCTCTCCTTGGATGTGCTATTGGAACTGGAAGATTCATTCACTTTTGTAAAATTGTCGTTTGAGTTAGGAGTATCCCTGTGTAATCAATTTAAGTACAGTAGTAATAAGTCAATCAATTACATTGGTATCTCTCTACACTAGTTGAGATACACTTTCAGGGGTAATAATTCTAATATCAAGTACAGTAAACCCCAAGTTAAAACCTATTATAAGAAACAAAGAAGGATGTTACACCTTAGTTAAAGGAACACTCCAACAACAAGAAGAAATAACATTGTATACATATTATATGTACCAAATACTATAGCATCTTGCTTCACAAAATGAAAACTGAAAACTGCTGGAAATAAAAGCTCAAATAAACAGTCACAGAATCATGGTAGGGAATTTTTAACAGTTCACTTTAACAAAGATATGGATCAACTAAACAGAAAATCCCAAATAAATAACAGGTGTGTCACAGTCTTGCAATCCGGATTTAATAGATTCATAGAGAGTATCCCAAAAACACAGTGTCCATTGTTTTCAGTAGAACATGAAAATTTCCCCCAAAACAGATAATACACTTCTCCACAAAACCAATTGAGATAAATATAAAATTGAATCACAGTATATTTACTATCAGATAACTGGTGTAATGCAAATCAAAATCAACAACAGGGGAAATTTTGGAAATGGAATAAGTACCTAGAAAATTAACAACATACTCCTTAACAAAGTATAGGACACAAATGAAATCAAAAAGATTTAAAACTTTTTGACTGTATGACTAAACAACACCTCTGGAAGAAATAGAAGCAGTGCTAAGTAGAAAATCATCACAATCAGTGCTCAGACATGGAAAGTAGAACAAGTTCAAGTAAAAGAACTTACAAAAAGTCTTAAGATACTTCATGAGCAACAATATTCCAGCCCCTAACTGTAATCAAGGAGGAAAATTATAAGGATGGCAATGGATATCAATGGAATTGAGGCTAAAAGAACCCTGTAAAAAATCAATCAGCCAAATAGCTGATTCTTGGAAAGAATAAATAAATTAGGTATACGCTTAACTTGCTTCACCAAGAGAAAGTGAGACAAGACTCACACCAGTGCAATTAGAAATGAAATATGTGAAATCACAAAAGACACAGTCAAACTCCAGAAAATTATAACTATTCTGAAAAAATTCCAGAAAAATTAATAAATTTTGAAGAAGTGGACAGATTCCTAGACACATGCAAACAACAAAAAGTAACTCGATATGATAATTATGTTTAAGAACTCAAAAACAAACATTGAAGTTGACACAGTAGTAAAGACTCTACGTACTGAAGAAAGCTGTGACCCTAATAGATCCACTGCCAAGCTGTACAAAATTTGTAAAGTTTTCCTGTCATCAATACTTTTCAAGTTCTTTAAAGAAATTAGAAGAGATAGACTACCCCTAAATTCATTTATGGAAACCAGTATCGCCCTAATCCAAAACTGGACTAAGACCCAACTAATGGACTACTTTCCTTAGAAACTTAAATGTAGAAATCCTCAACAAGGAATTAGCAAATATAATGAAACACATTATGAAAAGTGTAATAACATAAGCGAGAGCAAAGTCAATAACCATATGATCATTCCATCATAATGGAAGCAGAAAAGGTTTCTAAAACATCCAACACTCTAAACTCCGAAGAAAACAGGTATAGATAGAGTGTACTTACATGCGATAAAGTCTGTTTATTATTTATTTATTTATTTATTTGCACAACTGGGTATTGAACTCAGGCCCTTGCGCTTGCCAGGGAAGCGCTCATTCCACTGAGCCATCTCCCTGGCCTAAAAAAGTCTGTTTATAATAAAACAATAGGTAGCATTGTACCTCATGGGTAAAACTAGAATATTTACCCCTAAAATCAGGAACAAGACAAGGATGTTTATTATCACCTTTTCTATTCAACATAGTACTTCAAACATCAACCACAGCAATTAGGCAAGAAAAATAAATACAAGGTAAAATTAGTGTTTCAGTAAAATTAATGATTCAGTTTTGATGCTTAGATCCTCAATCCATTTTGATTTTAATTTAGTGTACAGTGAGAGATGAGCCCAGTTTCAATCTTCTGAAGATATAACCAGTTCATGCAACACCACTTGCTGACTAGGTTATTTTTCTCCCACTGTAAACTCTTAACAGTTTGTCAAAGATCATATATATATATATATATATATATATATATATATATATATATATATATATATATATATATATATATATATATATACATATATGATATTCCACACAGAAGAACAAGAGCTGATAGAAGTAGCCAAGTTCTGAAAAGTAGCAGGTATGAGATCAGCACACAAAAATCATTTTCATTTGGGTACATCAGCACTGAATGAAATGAGAAACAAATTATGAAAGAAATAGAGTGAAATTTAGTGTAGCTATATAAAAAATTAAATGTCCAGGAATGAACTTAAGCCAGGAAGTGACAGATCTCTAAAAAGAAAACTATAGCACTCTGAATAAGATTAAAAGACATCAGAAACTGGAAAGATATCAACTGCTCCTGGATAATCAGAGCCAATACTGTTGAATAGGCCACATTTTTGAAGCTGTCACACAGATTCAATGTAGTCCCAATTAAAATACCAATAGAGTACTTTACAAATAAGGAGAAAAGAATTGTAAAATTTATACCAAGCCAAAATAAACCCAGATCAGCTAAAGGGATTTGAAGTAAAAATATAAAAGGAGGAGAAATAGCAGCTCTTGACTTTGAGTTATATTACAAAGTAATTGCTATAAAAACAGCAAGTTATTGGAACCAAAACAGATACATAGGCCAATGGAAGTAAACTCAGGAAACAGAAACATCCTCAGACATATTGAACTATTTGATTTTTGACAAAGCAGTTAAGAGTTTACAGTGGAAGAAAAATAACCTAGACATCAGGTGGTGTTGCATGAACTGGTTATATCTTCAGAAGACTGAAGCTGGGCTCATCTCTCACTGTACACTAGATTAAAATCAAAATGGATTGAGGATCTAAGCATCAAAACTAAAACATTAATTTTACTGGGAGATATAATAGGTAAAATGCTTGAAGACATAGGTGTTGAAACTTATTTTCTAAACAAAATCCCAATTTCATGAGAAATAAAAGCAGGAACCTACAAATGGCATTACATCAGATGATAAAGCCTCGGTACAAGAAAATAATCCATCATTAGAGTGAAGAGACAACCTATGGAATGTGAAAAATTTTTTTCAACCATGCCTAAGAGAGAGAACTAATAAAGAACAATGAAGCCAGCAAAATTCAAAGGCCTAGTCAAGAAAAGGATTAGAGAAGTGAAAAGATATTTCACAGAGGAAGACATACAAAGGGAAATGATCAATAAATATGTGCAAAAAATGTTCAACATCTCTGGCCATTAGATAATGGCCAATTAAAATAGTGATAAACATCCACCTTACTCCAGAAGAAATGGCAATCATTAAGAAATCAAGCAACATCAAATCCTGGTGAAGCTGTCATGAAAGAGGAACATTCCTGCATTGTTGAAATGAAAATGGGAAAGGAAATGAAAACTAGTACAACCAGTATAGAAATCAGTATGGTGGTTTGATAAAGAACTGAAATTAGAAATTCTATTGGAATTAGCTATCTCCATGTTAGGTATCTTCCCCCAAAATCTTATGCCATCGTACTATAATACTACATGCACACCAATGTTTATAACGTTGCAATTAATAATAGCTAAATCCTGGAAGCATGTTATATACCCCTCAAGAACTAATTGGGTAAACATTTCAGTTTTTATATATGATAGAATATTAATCAGCTATAGAGAATGACAGCTTCGAGAAAGTTGCAGGAAAATGAATGCACTTGGAAAATACAAGTTTGAGTGAAGTAAACCAGTCACGCAAGATTAAATGCTATAATGGCTCAGTAGAATAAGTGCTTGGCTGGTAAGCTTAAGGGCCTGAGTTCAATCCGTGGTTCCACAAAAAAAGGAAATAAATAAAGAAAGAAAGAAATGTTGTATAGTATCTCTCATCTGAGTGAAACAAAGTATACAAAAAAAATTGATAAAGAATAGGTGGAAAGGGACGAGAGATAAAGAGATACAGAGGGAACACAGAAGTGGCCCAAAGCACAGAGAATAAGGGGGTAAGGAGAAGAGGAAAGGGCAAAGAAGAGAGGGACCACTATTCAGTATTATTTGTTTTTACTTGCCTTTTCACCTTTCTGGTGTTTGTTCTTTTGTTTTGTTTTGGGGTTTGCAAATTATTTGGTCCAGTTCCTGTTCTTCAGGAGTGAGCTTTATTTTCTTTATCACCCACACCCTCAGATAATCCAAGTATTGGTATAGAGAAAAAAAAAATGTAGGCCACTTGGCTTCAATATCTATCACAGTAATCTGAACAACAGTGGTTCATGCTGTCAACTCTATATCAACAAACCCAACGAACTGCTCATGAACAGCCCTCTAGCAAAAAAAAAAAAAAAAAAAAAAAAAAAAAAAAGGTGGGGGGGGACCTTGACTTCAGTGAAGAATGCTTGCCTCCCATTTATATTGTCCTACAGAAATTCAGAGCACTGATTTCTACCAGCTTTTGGTAGCAGTACCAGAGTTTAAACAGACTACTAAACTACATTCTGCAGGACTGACCTCTGTCATGATTGAGCTTTTCTCTCATGATTCCCATTGAGCTCGGGCTTGTGGAATAGGATCTTCTGTGACCTAACTGGTGTGAGCCCAAGCCTCCCATGGGAACCCTATTTAACTGTCACCCTCTCCGAGACTATTTCCCAAGGATGCCTCTGTGGAAGGGTCTGACTTCAGTCCTGAAGTGAAATCCTCCTGCCTCTTGGTCTGCTCTTCCATCAATTTGATCCATTGGTTGCCGACTCTGTTGCCCTGTGCTGTGAACCCTGAACTGGAGGTGTGGCATGTGCTTCCTTGTACTTTTTGGCATCTGAATAGGATGAATTGGGCAAAGGCTTTGGCTGAAGGTGGATACATGCTTCCCTGGTCCTCCTGGGTCTGACACCAGCAATTGACTGTGTCAACATTGGCTCTTTTTGGTAATTTTTTAAAATTTACAAGTTATTTTTTTCTCTAATTTTGTTAAGTGGCTCAGAATATATTTATTTATTTCTCATCCCAGCTTTTCATGGTTTTTTAAGCAGTTACAGATTCCCTGGTGGGTTAATCAAAAATGTCATAAACAGGCGATGGATTTCGCAGGGACTAGCAATTGCTAGGAAGTCAATGGTATCCAACTATAAACTTTTAAAATTAAACTTCTTTTTTGACATATGATAGTTTTTCTCCAACAGAACAAGTATACCTTCTGAAAGTTGAAGCCTAGTTATTTAGCTAAGTTTAAAATTCAGCTACATCTCTGATTTGTCTTTTAACCTCAAGCATTCCATAACATCAAGGCCATAACGGATTAGCTAACAGGACACATAGAGCCTGTACTCGCATACAGTGAGGCATAGGACCCTGGACTCCAGTCACCAGTGGTGTACTCCCATCAGGAGAAGTAAAAGTGTACTTTTTTCTAGTCCTGTTTGCTTCTTCACTAAAACATTTTTTCATGAGTTTTTACTCCTACTTTACTTCCATTTGAAACTAAAGCTGATGTGATTGAGACAGTTGGGGAATGTTAGTTTCTGACCCCATTTGCTTAACATTCTAGCACCTTTCAGTCTCAAGATACCTCAGAGTAAATGAAAAAGAGGATTTTTTTTTTCCATGTGTACTAATCAGGTTTTCAGGAGAAGATGAAACATGGCTTACATCCTTCCTCATAGGCACAGTCATTTCAGTAAAATAGATTTTTAGATCATTTTTGATGCCAAGGTACTTTGTGTTGCTCCCTTTGTCCTTTGTGACCTTCAAATAAAATGGAAACTTTCTGTGTTCATGACTTTCTTTTCGTGTGGAGCTCATAGGGGCTTAGGGTCATGCTACCAATATATTTTTAAGCTTCACACAATTACCCTCAACCCCAGAAAAGCGTAGAGCAGCAGGACAGTATTTATGACCTGTCCCATTGAAAGCCACTGTCTTACACAGACCCACAGGGAACCAAACATTACGAAGTGCTTATAAAGAATATGAAGGGACAGCGCAGAGCTAACATATTTAACCATCCCATTACTGTGCTTTTGAATACAAGTTCCTCAGGCCTAGATTTTCTGCTCTGAAGTATAGCTGTGTGATTCCTCTGCAGGTTGCTGAAGTGGAAATTATTTCTTTCTTTATATGACTAACACCTATTATTTTCCAAACAAAATTATCATTCTGCATTATATAAAATTGAGGAGGGGTGGTTATTAACTTTAACCACATAGATCCAGGGATATTTCACAATATATTACCACTTTGTTCCTGTAAGCTAGGCCATTTAACTTATTCTAAGAAAATTTGATCACTTATTGTGGCATATATTTGAAAAGAAATTTTTACTTTTCAAACTATTGTTGTTCCTGTGTTTATTTTATTACAGTGGAGCTTCCATCTTTCTGAGTTTTTAAATCTAAAGGAAAACAGCAACATAAGAATGGGTATTAAGTTAAAAGTTGGCATGTTGTGTAAAAATGTTTGAATTAAGAAGCATAAAAGTATTTTTTCTGGAAAAATTAAATTATTTCCCCAGGATATTATAGCAACCACAGTCTTTAGCAGGATAAATAGTGTGTACCGGTCTTTCTAATGTACCATTTGTTAGATGTGTTTCCTCAACTTGACTACCATGTTACGCATGTGCCTTTCATGAAAGCACTTGATCGCTCCAACCTGTCAAGATGGTCAGTGTGGATATGAGCAAGTCCCATGCAAAATAAACATTTTATAATACAGTAGATGATTCTCCCAATTTCTGAAGCTTGCAGCTTACCTTAGAATCTCATAGGAAGCTAAACATTCTCTTTAACATCTAAGATGACACTTAATCTGCTAATGACTTCTTTTCTGCTGGTCGATGTTTTTGGATCAATATCAGATGCAGCTTGATTAATTGTGTGTATGAAACATCTGGTCAGGAGAATTTTCTACCTTCCCTCTCAGTACTAGTAAATTTCCCTCACGATTACTCACAGCATTTCAGAGGTCTAAAATTTGGAGGTCATAAAAAGACTATAGAACATGGAAGTGTGAAAACACATAAAGAAGATTAAATAGAAACATTGGAGCTTATGCGCTTTTCAAATATTTTCCTATGTTATCAAAATTATTGCAATAATTGAGTGACACATGGTAAGCACTTATGAGAATTTTTGAGAAACATATGGAGAAGAACAAACCCTGCCATAATGTTAATGAGATTGTAAATTAGTGTAGCCATTAAGGAAATAATATGAACATCCTTAACACAGAAGCAGAACTACCATGTGATCCAGCAGTACTGCTATTGAGTTTACATCAAAGAAAATGATCTCATTGTACCCATGTTCATTGTACCACTATTTAAAACACTTGAGAAATGGAATTATCCTAAATGTCTATCAGTTGATGAGTGGCTATATACAGGGAGGTAGTATTCAGTCAGAAAAAAATGAAATCCTGTTATTTGTAACAAGGTAGAATGAGATGAAGATCACTATCTTAAATGAATTATGCCAGGCATAGGTAAACAAGTACTGCATGATCTTGCTCGTAAGTGGAGTCTAAATCAATTGATCTCATGGAAGTGAAACATGAATGGTATTACCAGTGGGTGTGCCGAGTAGATGGGCTGGGGATGGAAGGAATAGGCAATGAGAATCGTGCTTGAATTCTTGAAACTTTTTTGTTTTGAAACATTTGGTTTGCTTTGCAGTATAAGATTGTTTGAAAGATAAATTTTGAAACATATATCATGTGATAACATTTTAAAATCATATGGTCCCATTTGTACAAATGCTTTGGAAGACTTTCTCTTTTTGTTTTTTTTTTTCCCCTGTATTTTAGGGAAGGGTCTACAGCGTGTTGAGGGTCGCAGTATTAGACCAAACTCCTAGTGATTCCTCTGTTTACAGCCTCGCAAGCACTGGGATTAGAAGCAGGCACCGTCACGCCCATGCAGACTCGATCTCAGTCTCAGCGTGCCCCGGGTATTGAATCCCTGGCCTCTGCGCCTGCTTGCAGGTGCCTTATGGGAGACTTTTTCTGATAAAACAGTTATGAATCAGAAATTACAGAGTTTAATCAATGATAACAACAACAACAACAAAGACGGAACTTGTGAATTAAATAAGAGTGTTTTTATAATACTTAGAAACAGACATATGGATAGATTCATTGTGGACTCGTATAAGAAATTCTTCCCTTTATTCTAAGTTCATGCTTTTGGCAAAAATTAAATTAATTAACGTATAGCTTATATTTCATCGTCAATGTAAGTCTGCAATTTAATTTCTTGCATAAATTTTCTGCTTAATGTTAACCAAAATCATAGGATAATTATACGCTTTCTTCCTTCCTTTGTTGTTTGTTCTTGTTGTTGTCACTGTGCTGGAAAGTGAACCCCAGGCTTCATGCACGCTGCACAATTGCTCATCCACTGAGACATGCTGGTCCCAGTTCTCTCTACTAATTTTTAAATTTCATATTTTTGGTTGCATTTGCTGTCTTTCATTTTGAATACTTACCAATATCATAGTTTAAATTTTTACATGGTTTTAATTCCTAAGCATAATTACTTTTGAATTTCTGTTCTTCTTCACACTTATATATAGCTTGGAAAGTCAATAGAATATGCCAATACTAAACTAGAAGAAAAGAATAATATATGTCATGATTCAATACATATAATTGTTAGGCAACTGAGATTTAAACATTGATGAATTGGTAAAATCAAAGTTTACACAAAAGTTAATACAACTTGTGGTTACTTAGGGCTGAGTTCAACCCCCGGTTCCATCCCCCCCCCCAAAAAAAGTGTTTACAGTAATTTTAATGACTAACCAGTTTTTATTGTTTTAAATTGCTAAAATAATCCAAGTTACTCATTTGTTAAAAAGGCTTCTTGTGCAATTATTCTTGTTTTTATTTTCTATTTCAGATTTCCATTGGCTAGCACATTGTCCAATATTTTGGTAAAATGAAATATCTTTTCCTTTTTTGACAGAACTAGGGATTGAAAGTAAAATGAAATATGCAAAAAGTTTCATGCTTAAACTTTTGATTCTTTAAATTTGTTTCTAAGTGAATTAGGAAGGACATTTTTCCTGGCTTGGGAAGGTCTGCTAAGTCAGGTGGAGCTGGGGGCCACACTGCAGTATTGTGTGGCTGCCTGCATTTGCATGAGCAGGCTGTGTTTTGCTAGCTCAGGATACCTTAAGAGCAGGTCTTGGAAGGTCTGAGTAGGGTCTTAAACAACTCAGCTAACCGGCAGACCCCCCTCTGACTTTACTAGAAATGAGGTTATTCTATGAATGTGTTGAGTATGAAAACTGTACTACAGTATTTGTAACTTTTGTTAAGTAATTTGGCTGTCACAAATACAGTAATGAGATGATAGTTTGCTTTGCTTTACATTATGTAAACCACCTTACAACCTACTTTACAATAGTAACCATGTTATGGTCTATGCCCCATATCAACATAATGTAAACTTCAGGTATGCACAATAACATTAATTTTAAAAGTCAGAATATAAAACATTTTAGTAAAACACTGTCAACTGCAAAATCATGAATGAAGAACAATATATCACATTGATTATAATGATGTAAAAATGAAATATGTTTGTAGGTTGGCAAAATTCTGACGTTAAAAAAGCATGATGTAACATGTTTAAATTCATAGAATATGTTTACATTCATAAATGATTTAAAAACTGAAAAAAGAAATATTATTATATTGTATTATGATGCATTCTCTCCACACATCATGTTTGCTAAGGAACATCTGTTAATATACTGACCAGAGTATTATCTTATCATCATGAATTAAGTATACATTTTACAGTTTTTCTGCTTGTAGATTCCTATCATATCATATTTTTTATTATGTAATACAAGATACTTTCTCCAGATTCATATCTTCATTGCATATGTTCAGTTGGTGAACCCATCATCAGACATTAAGAAGTTGTGCCTGTAAGCACTTGCATAGGCAAGTGCAAGGACTGGGGTTTGATCCCCTGCACCACGTGACATGCAAGCTCCACCTCTGGGTGCACTGAGCTGGTGACTGAGTCTGGGTGCGGTGGTGCACACATGCAATCCCAGAGCTGGGGGACTCTGAAAACAGGAAGACCACTATGAGTCCAAGCTGTGTAGTCAGACCCTGTACCAAATACATAAAAAAAATAATAAAAACGAAAAGAAATCCTGCTTCTAAATAAAGAATCACTTGTGATTTGTTGCATCATTTGAAAGACATTCATAATGAGGAGGTGACCCCAAAGCCCATGTGTTCAGAGGCAGGGCTGCTGGAAGATAAGTGGATCATGGTGGCACTCTACTTTAAGTGGATTAATCCCATAAAGTGCTGTCAGGGTAAGGCATCTGGTCGGAAGAGATGAAGAACCACCAGTATGACTTAAAAAGATGGTTCCCTCTGTGACTCCTGCTCTTCTCTTTGCTTTCTGGAGACTATAATACCAGCCCCTTTCCTCAGCTCAGGCCACAGTGTCTTTCTTCCCTGGAAGCAGTTGTTCACAGACAAAAAATGGTGAGCTGAGATAAATCTCTCCTGGAGTTATACCTATCTAGGATTATATCCCAGTGATGAAAAACCAACTAAGCCCTTTGTCATAGCCTAAAGTAGGTTAAAAAAAGTTTTAAAAAAGTGAACACAGAGTAATGAATTGAACTTACAGTTCAAACCTGAACTAAATAAATTTTATGAATAATAACAATGGCATTTTAATCTAATATTAATTAGATCTGAGAAGTTTTAGTTTTGTATATTTAAAATACTTCAAGTTTAGATGTTATTCAGCATGGTCATACATCTTATAATGGTCATGGTTTGTTAACTGTCCATAGTGGCGATGTTTAAGCGTAGTCAATCTTAACTAATCTCTTGACTGAAGTGACCATAGCTGGCATATCTTCAAGTCCTAATGATGATCAAACGAACTTTAATTATTTTGTGTTCTACAACTAGACACACAAGGAATGTGTTTACATGGTAAGGCACGTGCCTAACCTGGGTAACATAGTAGGTTTGGCTTCCAGCACTGCAAAAAGTAAAACTAAAATCAGAGACAGAGAGTTGAAAGCTACAAGCATGAAAAAAAGTTTATAATTTAAATGTGAAACACCTTGCAAGTCACTGCCTAAGGAGGCACACACTTCTAAATGTTCCATTCTATGCTTGACCAGTTTGCTCTTTGTGAGAGATTGAGAGAAAGTTTTCTCTTCATGTGACTCTCCTCAGACACTCTATAGAACTTCAGTCTCTTTCCTCTGTGGCTCCATAATCTCCTTGTTCAGAAAATTTGGAGCTCAGCTGAGTTGCATGATGTTACAGTACAGGTTCTCCAATGTCCTGAGTCTTCGCTGACCTTGAAAGGCTAGGGCCAAAATGTTGTCTGGCCTTGCAGCTCTTCTATTTCTCCAATTTTGATCTGTGAACTTAGGTTGTTAAACATCCAGAAGAAAAGCTGATTAGTATCCTGAAGCATATGCCATTTACTTTGCCTTATCTGACTCAATTGATTTTAGTTGTTGTACGTTTCCTTTTGTATTTCTGCTTTTCGCTTGTTATACTAGGGAGACTATATGATACTTACAAATGTGTGTCTGGTTTATTTCACTTATGAGTATATGTTCAAGTGGCATCCACTTCAGTATAAATGCTTCAAACTTATCATTCTTAATAGCTGAGTAATACTCCATTATATAGAAATACCACATCTTTTTCAACCATTCCTCATGTGATGGACATCTTGGTTGTTTCCAAGATTTGTTATCACACATTGAGCTGCTATAAACATAGGTAACATATATCTCTATGATACAATGTTTACAGATCCTTTGGGAAAATTCCTAGTAGGGGATAGCCGGCTTGAATGGGATTTCTAGACTTGCTCTTTTGAGGAGTCTCCACACGGACCTCCACAATAGTTGTACCAGTCTACATTCCCACCAGCAGTGGAGAAGTGTTCGCTTTTCCCCACAACCTCTCCAACATTTGTTGTTGGTTGATTTCCTTATGATAGCCGTTCTTTCTGGAGTGAGATGGCATCTCAGTGTTGTTTTTATCTGCATTTCACAAATGGCTAGCGATGTGGAGCATTTTTTCATATATTTATTTGCTTCTTTAATTTCATCCTCTGAGAAGTGTGTATTCATTTCAGATGCCCATTTCTGAATTGGGTCTTTAAATTTGAGGGCCCTGTTATATCTTAGTTCTTTATATATTCTAGACAGTAGTCCTCTGTCTGATTGCTTATTAGTTAGGATTTTTTCAAAATTTGTGGGTTGTCTTTTCACTCTGATGACAATTTCTTTTGACATGCAGAAGCTCCTTAAGAGGAGTTGATCCCACTTGTTGATTCTTTCAAGAGCTTCCCGTGTGAATATATGTGTGTTCATGAACTCTTTACCTACCCCTATGTCTTCAAGAGTTCCTCCTACTTTCTCTTCCAGGAGATTGAGTGTTTCTGTTTTAATGTTAGATCTTTAATCCATTTTGACTTTAACTTAGTGCATGGTGATAGAGCTGGGTCAAGTTTTAGTTTTCAGCATGTAGAAAGCCATGTTTTCCAGCACCATTTGTTAAAGAGGCTATCTTTCTTCCAGTGAGCTTGTGTAGCCCCTTTGTCGAAGATAAGATGGCTGAGTGTTTTCATAGACGCCTCTGCATCTTCTAATCTATTCCACTGATCCTCAGGTCTATTTTGTTGCCAATACCATGTTGATTTTATCACAGTGGCTTTGTAGTATAATTTCAAATCAGGAATTGTGATGCCTCCTGCCTTGACTTGATTGGCCAAGATTGCCTTTGCTATTCTAGGTCGTTTGTGGTTCCAAATAAATTGACCATGACTCATCCACATGGATGACGCAGACAAAGGATCTACAGAATAATGTACAGGACTACAAGATAAACCCTGAGAGGACTTCACTGACCACATAAGAAATATAAAGTTCATGTGTATAAGTCTTGCTCTATCTAGGTCTTAACCATCCAGCAGAAAAGTTTAATAATGAAGTATGCATCGTGGGGCCAGAATATTAAGCTGAGCTGTTAATGGCTATGGTTAACAATTTCTTTGAATAACTCACTATTATTGTTGAATGCTGGACTGTGTTGGATTGTGGTGTCCAGTTCAAGCACCTAAGTTAGTTGAATGACAATGGAGTGCCCACTTTTGACAGGTGTAAACAAAGGAAGGGTTATAGAAAGAAAAAATCATGATGTGTGTGTGTACACAGTACAGTTGGGATAGATAACGCTGTGCTTCTACATAATTCTATGAGAGGCAAGATCTGCACTAATGGTTGTTGGACAGGATATTATGTCAGCTTCTAGTACTACAGTCATCAGCTAGGAAAATAATTGTTGAATTTTTGATATAATTCAGGTATAAAAAATAAGATAAGTAAGCAGCTACACTCTTAATTCACTGATAAGAGACATCTGCTAAAATAATATCTGTAAATATAATATCATGTATGCACCTTGTACGATACCAAAACATTATGAAAACAGTTTGCAACGTAATAATTTATCGAATCTGTCTTGTTAAGGTGTCTTGAAACTGTCTGATTCATATTTGTACTTCAATAAAATAAAAAATAAATTAGAAAAAAAAGTAAATGTTCCATTCTACCTTTACTTGTGACCTCACTGCCAGGGTGAAAGTGCAATATAAAAGGTCACTTGAAGCAGAGTTGTATTTTACTTGGAACAAAGAGGTATGAATTTATGGAGACATGGAAATAACTTTATGAGAAAGGCACTTTTTTTTTTTTTAACTTTAAAATTTATCCCAGATGTGAACTTTTCAGTTGATTTTAGTCCCAGCAATTTCTTTTCCACCGTATATCAGAACACTTAAAATGTCATTATTCTAACAATTGGTACAGGAAAGAACAATGGAAAACCACTAATGGTACCAGATACAAGGATTGTGGGAAGAAAGAATGACTTTTTGAACACGTCTATTTGTTATTTTGTTATAAATAATTTGGGTTAGATAGCACAAGAATTAAAAGGTTAATCTAACACCCAATAAGAAACAAACTATTTTCTGTATCAAGTATCACACTTATTGGAACTATACCCTATAACTCGTTAGTCCAATTTTTAGAATAATGACATTTTAAGTGCTCTAAAACATAGTGGAAGAGAAATTGCTTGAACTAAAATACAACTGAAAAGTTCACACCTGGAATAAATTTTAAAGTAAAAACACATGTAGGACTTATTACAAATTTTTCATAAAATTACAAAATGTTAATACTTATAGGCACAGCATTTTCAGGCCCAGATTGATGTGTTGTTTTTAACTTTAATATCTGCTGTGTACAGGCACTGAGTAATCAGAATTTTTAAGGCAAGCATCTAAGAAGTGGTGATATATCAGAGCAAGAGTCAATTTTGGTTTTTGTTTTATTCTTAACTTGTGAATGTAAATTAATCCCAAATTCTTTGTTCTCTTGTGTGTGTGAACATACGTGTGGGCAACTAATGTATGCATGCTAGACATATATACAGCAATGATAAATGTTTATATACATAGTTATAAATATACATATGTTATATGTATATAATTTTATTTCAATGTATGGGTGGATGTGTTAGATGTGTTGAGTTCAATCAAAAGGTATAAAAATGAAATTTTTATTACAATACTAAAATAAATTGAAAAATACTTTGCAATAAATATGGAATTACTATTTCTTTGAAAATAGTGGCATGCAAAACAAAGGTTTCTTGTGATTTAAAAGATGGATGAAATATGAAGTAACAGTGAGAACAACACATAGAAATGAAACTTGGGAAGTCAGAAAGCAAAATAAAAAAGAAATCCAACTAATATAAAATATAATGATAGTGCTGGCAACAAAATTGATACATTAATGCTCGAGTCAATTACAAAGAAGAGTTTTTGAGAAATTTATATGGAGCACTATATAATATTTTAGTAAAAGTATTTGCTTTTAATTTTCTTCTTCCTCTTTCTTTCTTTCTTTCTTTCTTTCTTTCTTTCTTTCTTTCTTTCTTTCTTTCTTTCTTTCTTTCTCTTTCTTTCTGTATTTAGGACAAGGTCTACAGGGCCTACAGGGTCTCACTACCTAGATTCCTAGAGATTCTCCTGTTTTCAGCCTCCCGAATGCTGTGATTACAGGTGCGGGCCACCATGCCCAGTCTCAATCACTGATGCAGGATGCCCTGCATGCGGGGCTGGAATGGCAAACCAAAGATTGCACCCTGCCATTGCGCTCTGACTAAGCAGGCACTCTAGTCCATTGAGCTATCAGGCCAGCCGTATTCTTTATTTATTTACTGGATATGGTATCTCCTACGCAGCCCAGACTCATAGTGATCCTCCTGTCTCGGCCTCCCCAACACTGGGATTATAGCCCTGTGCCACCATGCGAGATTTTGGGATACACGATATGTGGTACCAGGGATTGAACACAGGTCCTTGTGCTTGCCAGGAAGGCACTTAGACCACCGAGATATCCTTCTAGCCCCTACTGTTTTCTTTTAAAATGATGACTGGAAAACAGTTTTCTGACAGTGGTAATTTCTATACATTCAGGATATAAATGAAAAAAAAAAACTTTAAATGTTCAAACAGTGGGTATAATAAAATCAAGATTACAAAAAATGAAATTGTATGCTTTATTTTTACCTTTAAATAAAAAACATCTATTGAACAAAAATAAGATTTGGTTAAATACATAGTATATGACCATTTTCTTCAAGAGAAATAGAACACATTGTAATTTTCACAAATAATAAAATTAAAAGGTAGTTATAATGGAACATAGTACAAAAGACATGCAATTAATATCTTCTGTGTGAATTTTGAGATAACAGAAGTCCATTTGGTAACTAGGCATTAAAACTCTATCTAGTAAATAAAATTTAGTGGGTGTAAAAGATCTATTTTGAGTGAGTCATGGTTATTTCCAAAAAATATACAAAATTTATTCATACTGACTATGTATTTTTCATCTAAACAACTGAATTTTGGGGTTCTACTTCCTAGTATTGTATGTTCTTGATAATGTAGATATAAGATTTGAAATGAAAATGATGAAATTTCTATCTCCGTGGTTTTGTTTAAAGATTTGTTTAAAGTATGGTTTATTTCATTCTGTTGTATTTCCATATAAATTTTAGGGTGGTCTTATTGATATACTGTATTTTACACTGAGGCTATATTTTGATAGTAGTGATCATCTTTAAGCTATGAATCAATTTGTATAATATTATTAACAACATTGATAATTATTGAATCCATGAACATGTGTTTTTTTTTAATTTTTAACAATGTTTAGAAGTTTTAGAGCACAAGTCTTCCACGTCTTTTATCGTTTTTGTCTAATCACTTAATTTTGAAAATAATATGGTACACGGAACTGCTTTCTATAGAATTGCTTTATTATTAAGTTCATCTTTGAAGGTTAATTGTTATAATACAGAAATGGATTTTTCTGAATATATATTGATGTTCTGTTCCACTACCTTCCTGGGCTGCTTTATTAGCTTATGTCTTTTAGTGGAGTCAGTAGATTTTACATAAAAGACCACTGCATGTGTAAGTAGAGAGAGTTTACTTGTTCCATTCAATCTCTATACATTTTTATTATTTTTTTCATAATTTTCGTGACCAGAGCCTCTAAAAGAATGTTGAATAGAAGGGGCTTTTTGTTTTGCTTCCAATTTACAGGGGAAGCATCCAGGCTTTTACTATTAACTACTGTGATGCCAGTAGTGTCTTAGTCCATTTTCTGGTGCTACATGACAACACCCCAGTGTGGGTAATTTAGAGTCAACACAATTTCATTTGTTCATGGTTGTTGAGGCTGAGGATGCAGCAGTCTGCATGGTGGGTATGTGGCACGGTGTCTTTTGCTGCCTCAACCTACAAAATGCAAGAGAAGGCGGAGGGCAACTCCAGCTCTTATGGTGAAACCCCTTGCATAACAGCTCTGATCCATTTATGAGAACAGAAAGGTCCCACATCTTAACATCACTGCACCAGGGATGAGTCTTCCAAAACGTACCTTCTGGAGGACAGATTCAGACCACACCGTTTAAAAAATATGTGCCATATTTCATTATATGGCTACTTTCTAGAGGGCTTTTATAATAAATGGATGTTAAATTTTGTCAACAAATCTACCCTAGTTTCTCAGAGAGCGATTGTTCTTCGCTCTACTAACACAAAATGAATTTCATTAATTGTCACACTTAAAGTTACCCTTAAATTCAGTCCTAGAGTAAATCTCACTTGGTAAATGACTTTCTATCGGGTGGTGAGTTCAGTTTGCCGGCATATTTTGAGAGTTTTTGCATGAGTATTTATAAGTAATCATGGCCTAGACTCATATTCTTAAGATGTTTTGACTAGTTTTGGCATCAAGGAAATTTAGTCTCAATAAAAAAATTAGAATTTTCTCTTTTATGTGTTTTGAAAGAGTGTGTGATGGGTTGGTATTAACAGTTTCTACTTGCATTATTGATAGAATTAACTATGGAACCAATCTGAATCTGAATGCTTGTTTGAGTTCTTTAAAATTTTCTAATTCAATCTCTTAATACAAACCTGTTTTGAGATTTTCTATTTTGTCTTGTATACATGTTGGTAATGTATAATTACTAATTATTCCTAGGGCTTTATCCACTTTGTCTTAATTACAGGATTTATTGCTGTACTGTTGTGCGTCCAGCTTTTACGCAATAAAGTTTTATTTCTTTAATCTTGGTGGTTGCTCCTGGTCTCTTTCCTGGATTTAGTAATTTGAATATTTTTTTTGGTTCTGTAATAAAGAGTGAAAGTCTTGCCTATTTTATTAACTTGTTTCATTTATTTTCCTGCTTGTGTTTACTGTAGACTTTGCTTGCTTTGTAGTCTTTCCAGTTTCTGCAAAGTTTCTGGAAGTAGATAA